>WYDI02023481.1:0-35117 GCA_009867235.2 Psittacus erithacus | reverse complement strand
GGCTGAAAGTCAAAACCACAGCACTGCACCAGCTGCTAAGAAGGAGAAAAATGACTGCTACTGCTGAACCCAGGACAACTTGAAACAACAACAAAAAAACCCCCCTCCCACCCCCCCCCCAAAAAAAAAAAATGACTGTGGTTAGAGATTATTCTTCTATTATTTTACTGTCTGACCTGAATGCAAGAATTTCCCAGTTTTCTAGGTTAATGTGAGGCTCATGGACCTGAGCTTTGGCTCTATCAGTAGAGACTGTGGCGTGTAGCTACTGCTTTTTAGTTGAGAGCCCTGCCTTATCTTTGGCTATGGCATTTCTGGATGTTTCAAGTGTACCTTACTGTGTCAATTATCTCAATTTTCTGAACAGACTTGACTTGTAGATGTGTTGCAAGTCTTCAAAGCCCATTGCTTTTTACGTGTATTCAGCAGTTTTAAGGCCCTGTTCTGCCAATCTGCCCAGTTTAGTTTGGTTTGGTTTAGTTTGTTTGTTTGTTTTCAAAAATGCCAAGAGAGTTTCAGTTAGTACACCATTAAAAAATTAAAAAAAAAAAAAAGAAAAATCAAGAATACCTGAATAATTTAAAAATTATAATTAAATAAAGAAGTTAAAGTATCTCAGAGTGAAATGTTCTGTAATGTAGCAGGCAAAGGTATAAAAATGCATGATGAAGCCAGATAAAGCCAAATGGAAACTTAAAGTACATTTTTAACAGCACAGGTAATTAACCTTCAAAAAACTTATCAAAATATGCTCTCCATTTATCAGTCAAAACCATTTATTTAGTTTTGATATCTTTCTAAAATAGATAACTTCTTTTAGCTAAGTACTGAAATTCCTTGGTGGTTTGTTACATGGCATCTTAAGAAAGAGGCTATATAACACTTATTATCTTGTAATTTTGTAGACTAAGACATAAGTGGTCTGTAAATTGAACCTATAAAAATAACTGGTAAAAACTGATCATCAGCCAGAATACACCAGATCCTCAAGGCATCCTCAGGCTTGGCATTCACTAGATGGAGAACAAAACCCTACAGAAAACAGCACTTGCCCATTGCTTTTCAAAGAGTAGTGGATAGAGTACATCAAATCTTGCATTTCTGATCTTGACAGTTCTTGAATGCCTTTTGCTGGCTGCTGAGGGTATTGGATTGCAAAAGGATCCTGAATGCAAGGCAAGGTGAAGAAGGTATACGGAGGAAAGAACAGAATGACTGTAGCAAAGGATATAATTAAGAAATCACAATGGTGATAGCATTTAAAGAATTTTAAATGAAGGTGGCCCAGAATACATTTTAACATTAAGGCCTTCAGTTTATGATTTGGGAAAACTGAGTGGGATTAGCTGATTTCTTATGACACAAGCTTCCTTTTTGACCTTATGCAAGCCATAATACTTTTTCTGCTAAATGAGAGTAGCAGTACATATCTACCTTGTGTAGTCTGAAGGAAGGTAAATAAAAATGAAAATATGGTGAAATACAACATAATGGAGTGTATAATGGCTTAACATGATGAAATATAGTATAACACAGTGTCTATTTTAATTAGTTTTCAGAGAAAAGCAAAACAAGATAGTACATGTGTACTATCCAGAAGTTTAGGACTGCAGAGGGCTCAATATTTTCTTTATTTGAATTATATTTGCTTTTTTTTGTGTGTCATATGGAAAACAAAAGTTTCCAAGTATAATAGATTTGCTTATTTATGTTACTTTTCATGTGAATGCAAACCATTAACTTAATATGCTTCTAAGACAAGTTTAATAACTGAACTTCCTGGCAAAGTTTAGAACCTGTCAAGATGAAAAGATTTGCAGAATAATGGCATCAGTTCTTTTATGGAAGTAGACTGAAGACTGATAAAGCTCGAGGAATCTTTATTTGCTAGATTGTCTCATAGAATGTGGAAATGGCCCGAAGAAAAGACCTGTGACTAGCAATGCGTTTATTTAAACTACCAGTAGAGAATAGAAATTAGAAGTACTCATGCTAGATGGGTCCAGTGATGGCTTTTAAACCTGGTGGTCTGAATTCAACCCCCATATTTGGAAATCTCTGTCTCTCAGGAATTGGATGGCATCACTCTGTACCTGATCTGTCCAATTTGGGTTTTGGGCTTTTGTCTTAAACATCCATTCAATGTTGGAAATAGGTGTAGGTGTATCATTAGTTTTACACCCTGTGTCAGTTCTAAATCCCTTATGTGATCCTTCCCTGCCTTGCTCTTCTGCAGTCATTCACTTCCGAAAGCCCAAAATCCTTGCTTCCACTTTCCGTCCATTTGGCTTTCACTCACAGCATGTAAAGATGGTAGCGAAAATTATCAATTATAAGTTAATTTACTTTTTTGCCAGCTGAATATGTTCTTATCTTTTCTAGATGTACTAGACTCTGTTGCTTTTGTTTTAAATAATGGATAAAATTGATGGGAGATTTGAGACAGTAGGATGCTTTATATACAGTCAAAGATTTAAATTGTACAGGAGAATGAAGTCTGTTCCCTCAGAATGGAAATTTGGATTATATATAACTCTTAGATGAACTTTATAAAATCAAAAGTTCAAAAGATCATTTCGGTTAAAAATTTAAAAAGGTATGTTCTAAAACTACTAAATTAGTAAGAATTACAGTTACTACATGCACTTTCCTGCTGGCAGTGTCCTTTTTCATTTGAATTTAACTTTGAGATTATGTAGAAGAAATACAGTAACAAATTATGGACATGTGCATTGTAATTACCACACTTGCATTTTTGCCATGTTCCAGTATTAAAGGATTTTATTTGACAGAACACCACAGACTTACTGAAAGGGTCATATTGAGAGAAGTCTGGCAACATATTCTATACAGTGCCATTATCTTCAGATCCTAAATATACTTTCCAGAAATTGAATAAAGCCCATATTAAAAAAAAAAAATAATAAAACAAGTGTACCTTTCAGTTCTTTCCATTTTTTGGAAAATACATTTAAAAGCTTCTTTTTGACATAATTATTTTATTCATTTATTTTGGGAAGAATATCTACATACCTTCAACAATTCTGAACTTTACAGTGAGGATGTGTTTGTATCTGTGAGATAGCACTTACTACACGTTGTCTTATGCAATACTTACCTCCCTCAGAAATCTGCTTGTACTTAGAAGTGTGAAGTTCAGTTCTTTTTAAAGAATTCATCTCCTATTCAGATATTAAATAAAATAACTCAAAATATAATGGAAGTATTAAACCTTATAATTATTGTAGTTTCCAATATAATAGAATTGAAGTTTGTTAAAGATTGAGTAGGAGAAAAAACTGGAACAAATTGAGATGTGTTTTTCTTTAAAGCAAATAGACTTTTAATGTATTGTAAGACACAGACTTTTTTAAAAACAAGTAAAAAGCATAAAAACCCAAATGTGCCAGCTCTGACATTTCCTGTCTGATGACAACGATGAGATCCAGCCTGTTAAGGGCTTAAAATGAATGTCTTGTCTAATTTGTGCTCTTCATTTTTATTTCTTTCCTCCCAACTGTCTCATTTTACCCCACCTGTCACACATCACACTTTCACACCCCTACCTTACTTTTGCAGATTTTAAAAGCTTTGCCTTTTGTTTTTCCCCATCTTAAATATGATCCAGCCTTTTCTGTTTAACTATTAACTTTACTTTTTTCCCTCTTTGCTGTTTAACTTCCTCATCTGTGTGCTATTTACTCTTTTATTTTTCAAATGAATTCTAGAACTCTTAAGGAAAAAAACCCAATAAATTTAAATAACATTGCACATATATAATAAAAATATTAGTGCTTAGGGCATGTATGTTTCTCATGAAACAGTAAAAGCACAATGTCTTTAATAATATAGTTTAAACAAAACATTAATGGATTTCCTGGATGTACTATTTATGTTTTGAATGTTTAAAACATTCATATTCATCTCGTTAGAATTCTGGTATTCTTGTCAGGATGGTGTAAGTTCTATACAGCTGAACAACAGGGTTGTAATAAGTACAGTAAGAGGCATGCAACTTGCAAGTTGTCCTGGCTTCAGCAGTAGGAGTCATTTTTCTCCTTAGTAGCTGGTGCAGTGCTGTGTTTCCAGCTTTTGGTCTGGGAACAGTGCTGATTAACACCGATAACTTTAGCTACTGCTTAGAATGTTTAGACTGACCAAGGACTTTCTGAGCCTCATGGTCTGCCCTGGGAGGAGGGGAAGCCGGGAGGAAGCAGAGACAGGACACATGACCCAAACTTGCCAAAGAGGTATTCCATACCATAGCACATCATGCCCAGGATGTAAAATTGGGAGTTGCCCAGAAGGGCTAGATCTCTGCTCGGCTGGCGGGTGGTGAGCGATTGTGTTCTTTTCCCTTGTTATTTCCCTTCTCATTATTATTATTGGTGGTAGCAGCAGTGGTTTGTGTTATACCTTAGTTACTGGACTGTTCTTATCTCAGCCCGTGGGAGTTACATTCTTTCCATTCTCCTCCCCATCCCTCCGGGGGTGAGGAGGGTGAGAGGACAGGTGAGTGTGGGGGGGAACGAGCAGGCTATGTGGTTTTCTAATTTACGACTAAGCTTAAACCATGACACAAGTCATTAAGTTTTCTTCACATCTTATTTTCTAATATCTGAGATATAAACTGACTTCTCAAAAATTGACTCTGATTATATCTTACTTATTTTGGATAATTCCATGCTTCCTAATCCAAGTGCTTCTTAGGTTTATATATTGGGCATGCATAGCTAAATAACTGTAGTTATTCTGTCTTATTAATTTTATTGATTACATTTGTTTATTGATTACATTTGTTTATTGATAACATTTGGATCAGGAGCTGTGGCCAAACATGCTATGCCTCTGAGTATAAAGAACTCCTGTTAAAACATCTAAACCACTGAAATATAGATGCAAATGCCAGAAGTTTAACCTAATAAATGATAATGTCAATGCTTGATTTGAAATTTGGTTGGCTTGCTTGAAGAGATGGTTAAACCATATAGTCTCAATTTTTTAACTAGTTAAAGTTGATAATAATTGACAATTGAATTTAGTTTCTTTTTAACTTGTTGAATCCTTACTTTTATAGTTCCTTACTCTTTATTTTTATTTCATACTGAAAAACATTTTTGGCTTTACTTTCAGAAGGTAATTCTTTCCTGTTGTGATAATCCTGAATTTTATTTGTATGTTGGTTTCTTTTCAAATATCGTTCTATTTTTTCATTCAAAATTGCTAAATATGTTCTGTAATGCTGCCTGTCACACATTAATGTCAGTGACTAAGCTGTGTTTAAGTTATCCACTGGCATCTAGTAATTATCCAGAACCATGAAATACAAGGCAATATTCTCTGATGTGTAAAATTTCAATTCTGCATGTAATTCTTCAATCTTAAACACATCTAGAAAAAAATCTCAGTTTAACTTTCAGTGCTAAATGTTTTAAAGTTTGTGGTGTTAGTCTTTTTTTTCCTTATAGGTGCTTTAAATCTGAAACCATTGTAGTACAGTCCAACTTAAACATGTGTCCAAGCTGAAATGATATGATGGCGACCACACAACATATGTCACACTGTAAGCATGCTTATGGCTTGCTCTGCTGAAACTTCTTTCATAATTTATATTGATTTCTTTAATGCTGTTCTCTGAAAGTTTTAAACTATATCAGAATTAATCATAATATATTTTGCTGGTAGGTATTTTAAACAATTGAATCGCCAGTTACAGAGTATTTGTCTAAATCACTGACAATTTCCATCTTTTGACATGCTAAAATGTACAATAGCGATACTTTACATGAATATAAGATGAAGCTCTTGTTTCCTTCTAAATCTTATTCTCTGTCCTCTGTTTTGAGATATTGCTTCATACCAAATGCATGCATATAGACACAGTGTATTGGTATCAGACACAAAGTATGTGAATTCTGATACCTTTTCATCAGTTGTACACCAAGAATTCTATTTTTTAAATGATATCCTGCCAGCTTTTTCACAATCCATTAATTCCTGGATCAACATCAGAAAGAATGTCAGAGCCAAGTGAAATTCTTGTAAGACACAGATGTCAGGATCAAAAGTCAGAGACATTCTCAGAACAGCAGGGAAGCATGCTTGTTAGACCTTAATCGTAACAATTAGTATCTGCCATGTGACATTCTCTATACCCTGCCTATATTTCTGTTAAGTTCCAGGCGTGCTGAAAAGAGAAAGTATTTAGTGAAGTTCAAGACAAAAATAGATGGGCTATGAGTCTTATTATTTCTCTTTTTGGCACTCTTCACAAACTCTTCTGTAGTGTCTTACCCTAAATAGTAAAAAAATGCATCATCCTAACTTTAGATTGAAGCAACTTTACATTAAATATATTTTATTCTGTTCTGAAAAAAATCTGTTATATGAAGGTATTCCTTTAATGTGTATGGTTAATGATTAACAAATCTTCAAGGAAAAGGCTGCTGATAGTTAGAAAATACTGAAACAGAGTTTGCTTTATAGAAAAACTATGTGTATTCTTAGGAGTTAGTGGCTAGTGTTATGCAGAATTTGCAGATTTTGTTGTTTGTTGTTTTTAACCATCCAAGCTTTGAATACATTGCATTCAGAATAATAATCTCAGAAATTAAAAAAAAAAATTTCTTTCAGTGCATTAGACAGAAGACACAGAAGACACTGAAATGGTAAAGCTCCTTTCTACTAGTTTATTGCATTACTGTATTGGCATTCCAAGTTTAAGCAACCGTTTGAGGAACAGACAGGCTTGCAGGCCTGTATTTGTCCTCCTTTGCTGTGGTATGCTATAGGCACATTAGAAGTTATTTTTATTACAATTCTTTATCCTTTTCTTAGCCTTCCTTTAATTATTATATTGATACAGCAAAAGCTGTCAAGTGTGCAGACAAAACTTTTCATTTTGGTGTAGTGGAGAAGGATAAGAAAAAAAAGAGAGAAGAAAAGTATCCTCAAAATGAGAAAACAGGATCTTTGGAGCAGTTTAAAGTGTTAATTAGTATTAATACTTTATATAATATATATGACATTACAGATATATATCATATATATAAATAATACTAAATATAGCAAGTTGAAATTCTTAGAGATGGGGAAGTTAAGTAAGCTACCAAAAAAAAAAAAGCTATTATCTTCGATTATCTCCTTATGCATTTGAGAAAAGATAGGGGAAAGTACAGTGTTAGGAAACAATAACAAAGTGGCTTCAGGAGTCTTACACTTTCTATAGATACATGAGAATAGACTTCATTCCTTACTCAATCTGGAAGAAGTTGTTCATTTTGGATGAGGAATTCAAAATGCTGAATACAAGATTTTGAGGAGGAATTTAGAATCAGAATCATAGAATCATGGAACCATAGAATAGTTAGGGTTGGAAAGAACGTTAAGATCATCAAGTTCCAATCCCCCTGCCATGGGCAGGGACACTTCACACTAAACCATGTCACCCAAGGCTCTGTCCAACCTGGCCTCGAACACTGCTAGGGATGAAGCATTCACAGCTTCCTTGGGCAGCCCATTCCAGTGCCTCACCACCCTTACAGTAAAGAACTTCCTCCTTACACCCAATCTAAACTTTCCCTGTTTAAGTTTTAACCCATTACCCCTTGTCCTATCACTACAGTCCTTAATGAAGAGTCGCTCCCAATTTAATGACTAAAATCAATCAGCAGAGGGAGGAGAATGAAAATTAAGTAGTGAGAAGTAGTCAGGAAAAAGTGTAGATTGTGTTAACATTTTCCAGTGCCCTATGCCTCATGAAAGGAGAGGGCCTAGAATGAAAAGGGATAGGCATTTCATATAATGATTTTAGAGAGTATGAAGTTGAGGAATACCAGGAGAGAATAGATTATGCCAGTGTTAGGTTCTTTATGATAACAGAATAAAAATATTGTTATGAAAAAAAGGAAAGTATAAACAGACTGGAAAAGCAGTAACTTAAGTTTGGGAAAATTAGGTCAAAAACTGGTCAGAAATTTCCACCTCACAAATGGTGACAGGACAACAAAATAATGGGACATTATAATATCCTTTCAATTTTTTAATGAAAAAAAAAAACCAGCCCAAAACCCCAACAAACAAACCAAAAGATCTCAAAAAGAATAAGGATGTAGAGAGTGCTCATATAGGAGACAAATAGGAGGAAGGGTTTGAGAAGGACTTGTAGATGAAAGTAAAATAATGAGACTGGTGACTTCTGAAGTTATCCATAATGAAAGACAGCAGCTTTGAACTAAGAATCTGGTCAAGCTATATAAAGGAAGAGCAAACATGTAGTGGGGATGATTTATACCTTATCAGTACAGAAGCAAGAACAACACTTTGCACAATAAGTTTTATCCACATTGCCACCAGGGCATTTATGTTCAGAAATCTCCAAGGATGGGGACTCCACAACGTTCCTGGGCAACCTGTGCCAGTGCTCAGTCACCCTCACAGTGAAAAAGTTTTGTGATGTTCAGATGGCACCTCTTGTATTTCATTTTGTACCCATTGCCTCTAGCCCTGTCACTGGGCACAACTGAAGAGAGTCTGCTTTGTCCTCTTTGCACCCTCCCTTCAGCTATGTATATACATAAATAAGCTCCTCCCAAAACCTTCTTTTCCTTAGGCTAAACAGTCCCATCTCTCTCAGCCTTTCCTCATATGTCAGGTGTCCCAGCCCTTTAATAATTTTCATGTCCCTTCACTGGATATTCTACAGTTTGTCCATGTCTCTCTCATATAGAGGAGCCCAGAACTGGATGCAGTACATCTCTCTCCTGCTGTAAACTTCTGTGATATTTTACAGGCTGTTTTTCCCAAGCACACCATGGGCTGTAGCAGAACTTGCCACCTGCAAAATGCTTATAGGTAGTGTGAAACAAGACATTTTTGTTTCTAAATGCATGTTTAAACTTTATAGATGCAAGTGTGCTACGGGGCTGTCCTTCATAAGATGAAACGTGTGCAAAAAATTAATTATTATTTCTGCATTTTTACTTAATCCTTGATATCTTAGGGATTTTGGGTACACAGAAGTAGTAATAACACTTTATCCTGATATGTCACATATTGTGCATATTAATATGCAAGAGGAAAATAGCAGCTTACAAAAAAGCCATTAATCAGAAGCACTAAATGTCAAAGGTAAAAATTAATGAATTCACTAATGGCTTTTTCTTCTTCTTCTGTCCCTGCTGTTACCATTCAGGTACTTTCATTTATCTGCAGTTTCCTCACTTTTCAAGGGTTTTTACACAAACATGCCTACTTTTAGCATTGCAAGCATTTAATACTGAAATAGAAGTTGCAAAGAAGTAATGCTTTTAGGTGATTTGACTGAAAACGTAAAATTAATGTCTTAGAGAGAAAACAAAGTCTGTGAAAAGCTGGAAATGAAAGTGTTATAACTAACCAAAAATACCAGGTTTGCACAGAGAACAGAGGAAGACTTCTGAAAGCTCACCCAGATTGTGAATTGAAATATACATATATATATGTGTGTATATATATATATATATAGACTTGAACCTATGTCACCAACACCTAGGTCACAATTTTAACTATAAGCTGATTTTCTGCTGTTGAGGAGGGCACATGAGTAATTTATTATGCCATATCATTTAGTTGAATATATGAACTACAGCCAAAATGGTTTTCAGAAAGTGTTATTCATAAAGATATTAAGAAGCACTTCTTGTTGGTGGTCATGAACCACTAGGTAGAGACTTTGCCAGGATTAGAGTAAAAAGACAACTAACAATACCAAGTAATTGAAACATATGAGTGACTGGAGAGCCAGACTGTTGCATCTCATAATAAAGACTGTTCCAATTTGATTACCAGGGATAGTTTGAGAGTTCGTTGGACACAGTAAGAGCAAAGCTGCACTGAGGACACTTATTATAAATTCTGAATGCCACTTACACTTAGAAACTGAGATTGCTAGAGAGGAAAGGTTCTAGTGCAGGTTAATGACAGAATAACCTAAATCAGCCCAATCTTGAGCTCAGTCCTCAGAACTGAGAACTCATATTATATTTGATGTTTACTGCTCCATTTGACTGAGTTATTTGCCTCATTAATTGTTGTCTGGAATCCTCTACTGATTATATTTATTTATATAAACTTATATGCAGGGTTCAGGGTATAAAAAGCTTTACCTAGCCCAGTTCAGCCTCCAGTCCAACTCAGTATTTTTGAGTCAGAGGTCAAAGAGATACTGAAAGTGGAAAATGTGTGTCTAAGAACACTCTATATTTTGCCTGTGAAAAATACTGCTATGCGCAGATATTCTATTTAAAGATAAAACTTTGGCTATGATAATACCAGGTTTTCAGTGTCGTTAAATGTAATTAATGCAAACTCAAAGTTATATTATAAAATTATTAAGTTGGTGCTGGAAGAGAAACAAAAAAGGAAGAGTGGAGAGAACTTTAAATCTAGAGGGAATTACAGATCTCTTCACAATTGCAGAACACCTGGTGATTACGTTAACTACCAGCATTAACTGCCTTCCTCCCTCATTTGTTTAATTGTGGAATATGTACATTAAGCAAATAATACCTCAGGTCTTTTGTGTCTATTATATTGTGGGATGTCTATCTTTTAGCCATGTAAAACCAAAAAGACAGAAAGCCCCCTCCAAAAAAAAAACCAAAACCAACCAAACGCTGAGGTAAGCAAGAACAAGATGATGCTTTTTCATTAAGTGAGTCAAATAAACAACAGAGAAAGAAGCTTAATTTTAGGCTAAACCTGAAAGTAAAGGACTGGAGAACTGACATTAACTTATGGCAAGTAAAGCATTTTATTCACTGTGAGTTAGACAAAGTATCCCACGTTTCACAAGCATAGTTTAGCTTATTCTAAGATAATACTTCATCAATTATTCCTGTCTATCATGTGGCCTAATGAAAAGTATTGGCTTTCTCCATAAAACTGGCCTCTCTCATATCCTTATACTACAGCCATTGCAACTGTGTTAATTTCACTTCTGTTTTCACCAGCCCAGTTGCCCTGGCAAATATACTTTGCTCAGTATGAAAAATTCTACCAAAGGTCGTAAATGTATTTGAACAATACACTTTTTCTGTTTGATAGCCATTTGTTTCTCTCCTTCACCCTTTTTAAAAACACATTTATTTCATGAAAATTTTTTGCTTTAGTCGCTTTCATAAAAGATGCATAAAATCATGGGCCCTTGGTTTTGGTTTTCCTGTCTTTCATCTAATGCTTTTGCACCCTTTCAAATCAATCACCCTTTTATTTCATATCTTACAGTTGCATGCTGTTCAGACAATTGACAATACACCTGAGCTTTCATGTCTAAGGCACTTACTTTATACCAATGTAATGACAATAATTTCTATGAGGTTATTTCTGTTTCTCCTGCTGTAGTGCTGCTCAAAACGTGTTTTATATAGCACCTTGTCCAAGAGAGTCTAGTCATGTTAAGCCCTGGTAGATTGCAAAGGTGCTCTCCATCTTATTTTTTTAGAAGAAAGACAATTAAGGAAACTTCATGTTCTTCATGTCTCAGTGGACAATAGTTTCTCAGCTTTGTGTTTACATTATTATCCTATATAATCCCAGCAGTAAGATGTTTGGAGAGTTTTTGAGGTGTTTCATGTCCAACTAGGGCTTTGTTATTTGTCATTTAAATTCTTATACAGCTGGCTCAACCAATAGCACAGTACCAAGCAGTGTCTAGCACAGAGCTTGGGGCATATGCTCTAGCCTATATCCCAGTAACACTTTTACTGCAATTGCACTGATTGCCAGAAGTTGGTGGAGTGCCAGGCATCGGAGGTGAGAGCAAAGAAACCGCCTTGCACTAATCGTTTTGTGGGAGAGCAGGCGTCCTACATGAGAAGGAGTGTATAATTCAACTGGAATACAATGGGTTTGAGGGTTAAGGAGAGGTGGAGTGGATAGTAACCACCTGGGACAGAGAATTGGAAATATGGGAGACTGGGTGAATTAAAATGCAATTCAATGGAAAGATGATTTGAGGTGTAAGCAGAATGGTTTAATCTCTTAAATTCAGAATATGAATTCTAACTCTAGGCATAACTCTTCAATGTAGTGCAGCTATGACAATTCAGAATTGAAAATGGGTTTTCTATTTTATGTAATTATTTATGCAGTTGCATGGTTTTACATGTTACATACAGGAGAAAATAAATATATTCAGAAAAATTCACTTAAGGTCTGTTTTGTACATTAAATGAAGCAATGTTCATATATTTATATCTAGAAAACAACACTGGGATGATATGTAATATATATTTTTCCAAACATGCAGACACTACTTGAAACCCAGGTTAAACCTGTTCCACAGAAAACTTCAAATGAAGTTCAAAGTACACATGCTGTCCCTATGGCAGGATCAATATCACTATGTATAGATGCCAACTACATTAAGGCAAGGTATTATGGGTATGTGACTTGTGGATTTCAATTCTTTGTAATTTATTTCCTAACAGGTAACTTCTAACACACCAAAATTTATATTTATAAGAACTTATAAATGTGCTGGATTTGAATTTTTGGAGTTATATTTGAAGTTAGGCAATATGTAATTGTTTGTAGATCCATCATATAGAAAAAAAATATGTGAGGGAATTATGCAGAATATGTTTAAATGCATAATTTCACTGAAAATTAGTTATGGAATCTATCCTCAAATGGAGTTCATTTTTTTCCAGACTAAAATGTACCTGCCAAAGTTAGGTTATGATTTGATAAGAACCTTATGATTTATATTTATGTGGCTATTCTAAAGAGGCTTTGGCATTTCAGCAAGTCTTTGTCTTGTAAAGAATTTAAATATATTTTTTCACTTTATTGTTTTTGGACTATGAATAACTAATAATTTTGATTTAGAAAGAGACTGGATAAACAGTGTGTGCAAGGACTTGAGTCTAGCAGAACCTGGGAACAATATTTAATGCTGCAGAGAGGTGAAATTACAATGTCTACATAAAAATAGTGATTTTTAATCTTAACCCTCCGATCTGAGAAATATTTGCCAACAGGGAATTTATTCACTCACATATAGCATTAGAGCAAGTCCTTTGAAGTGGGAAGCCACTGATTGTGCCCAGCTTCTGGAGGAAAAAAATAAGAGCTTTTTAGTCAAAGAAGCAATTCAATGTTGTGTATCGATTTGGCAACATCACAGCTGCTTCTAATAAGTGGGATGGAAGGGATGTTTCTATGGGGCTAGAATTACTTTTCGATTGCAGGGGCCACAGTGCTGGTACTCTTATTTTGCTGTGCCACCTTTTCTGATCAATACTGAATCACCCAGCAGATAGTAATTAGGTTTTAGAGAGCTATTCAACAAAGATCTGTGTTGACTGCGATAGACAGAGCCAAGAAAAAGGTCACACAAAATCAGCAGCCAACTAAAAGGTGATGGGTAAAGAAAAGACCCCTTGCCTGAGAAGTACTTAGCTCTTTTTTAATTACTGTAATTTTCAACAAAAGTCAGAGAGTGAGATGATGAAGTGAAGCACTTTCCTCCCTGCTGTTCCTGATGAGGCTTGATAGGCCTTGAAATTACGCATTGACTCTCCGTTTGATTTCTCCCAGTGTTTAGTGCTAATAACCTGTAGGGCCTCTTTTTTTCTTTGTACCTCTCAGTCCTAGTGTCACTGCAGTAATTACACTGTGTGAAATCTGTACTGCAATCACAGCTGCCAACTTGCAGCTTCACAGACTGGGTCAGGCTGAGTACTGGCAAAATAAAAAGAGCTAATAGCTAAGAAAAAGGTTTTTTTTGTTGTTGGTTTGTTTTTAGTTTTTTTGTAATTCCAGCAATGGTATAATGAATTTTAATAGAATCTGTCATCTCAAAACCGTGTACAAACATTCATGGATTCATAGAAACATTAAATGTTTAATGGTTATTGTCTTCTCCTTCACGTTCAGACTTAAAATAAAATCAGTCTGTAGCTTTCTATAGTAACAGTTGCATCTGTGAGAAGGCTTTTAGCATTTTACAGGCAAAACATGATAAAAATTGGAAGGCATTTTTGATCAAATTCACGTAATTCTGTAAACAAAAGGGAATTCTTGTGCTATTGACAGGAGTCAAAGTAAACAGTTTTCCTTAAAAAAAACCCAGCTATCTAACTTCACAGTTTTCCTCCATGCAATAAGCTTTTCCCATATTTACCTAAGCTTATGTCTTGATTTTTTAGTAATAATTCCTGGTAATGCCAGGCATTAATAGCCATCCCTGGTACTTTTGTAGCAGAAACTCACAAAGACACTAATGACAGCAATGGATTGTCCTAATTAAAATTGTCAAATCAAAATAATACAAATGGGTGCTTTGTTTTAGTTTGTTGAAATCTAACATTTAAGGTAATGCAATTATAGTTTCAAGGCTTGTGGCAGAATAACATCCATAACAAAATATGGGATCAAATTATGAAGTTAGTGATTTGCTCGATGTTTTAATGTTACATACTTTACAACATTATTTAAAATATATCTGGCTGTAATGCCAAGAAATTGAAAAATGCAATGTATTTATTACTTATTTTATCACATAATGTATGAAGTATAAATCACATCAAATGCAAAAAAGAATGTTCCCCAACACAAATAATTATAGAAGGATAAAAGAAATTGCCCCTTTCTGGGAGTTTTGTTTTAAGCAAATATACTAGTAAAAGGCTAAGAATAATAGAAGCCTAGGTTGCTTTGAAGTTTTATTTGTGAATACTAAGAGAGGTTACAGGGGAAAAAAACAAAGCAGACTTAATGCACATTAAAATGACAAGTTAATTATTAAGATGTTACTATATTAAAGGGACCAGGCATAGGAGTTCTAAAATTACTCTTAATTGTGATTGTCAGCTGAAATAGTGCAGAGATATTATCTGTGCTTATCCTGTGCTTAACGAATTGTGTGACTACACTGATGTGATGGGGAACATAGCAAATTAGGCAGTTTCAGCATTTATTTAGGCACCTGGACTATGGGCATGCCCCAAAGCCCATTTGTGTGGAATGTCTACAATAAGCTTTGGATAAGGCCCTATTGTAATAGGTAATTACACCTCAAGGGATGCTCCCTATGGAGTACCTAGGCAGCTGTGCAGTTCTGTGTAGTGGAGGAAGAACATCTTCCTGTGTGCAGGTGAGGATGCTACGTATTGAGATGTAAAGTTTAGTTTTCTGTTATTAAATCACTGAAATCCTGGAAACAGAGGAGTAGGGAAGGCAAAACTCAAGTACATTGATTTTCTACTCATTTAAGATAAAGAAGGCCAAGTAGTGAGTTCAAGAACCTAATTCATGTTTAGCCATCATGTTTCATCATTTAGTTATTAGTTCACTACCTGAATGTTTTCAGTCTTCAAATATAATTTTTTGCAATACCAGTGTATTACACAGGGATCTTGTCCTAAGCAATCAGTTCATTTTAATAAGGCAAGCAAAACAGCCATGACAAATAATGTTTATTAGTATCCCTCTTCATTGTGAAACAAGAGAAAAAGGGATACCAATTACTAATTGATAATTGCTATTTCCTTAAATAATCAGATTCTTTCTGCCTAACATCCGGGGTTTATGTTTTTATTTATCCTTTTTGCCTTTTTTGTCATATCTAAATAAAAACCCACAGATTGTCTATCTCAGGGGAATTTTAATCTGAATTCTTCACTACAGTGAGAATTGCGAGTATTAAGTAGCACTTAGAATATTTGTATAACTGAAGTGTTTAATTATTTTTTTTTTCATTTTGATAAAGGGACATATTTGCATGAGGCAGGTTTTTTACCTGAAGTCTCTTTAATGATTACTACTATCTTTCCCATTCAAAGTAAAAACGCAAAGTAAATGCAAAGTAAATGCATTTTTAAAAGTTCAGACCTAAGGTTTTTTCCTAAAGATCTATGCCTACTGCTATTATGGAGTTCATATATATTTTTCTAGTATTGCTTGGCCACCTTAAATAAACTTATTTCACAATTATACAAGAAATTTCCTTCTGAAATATCTTATAAGTTATTATTCATTAATCGATCTTTGAGAAAGTTACCAACTCAGAAAGACTTTGCATGATTACAGGAATATCAGGTTGATTGTATTTCACCCACCAGAATTCCCTTAAATATTCTTTTTTAATTCAAACAACTTCTACCTTTTCCCTCCAGTTTACAATATATTGTTTTGCTGAACTGTCACAGGGCCAGGTTGGACGGAGCCTTGGGTGACATGGTTTAGCGCGAGGTGTCCCTGCCCATGGCAGGGGGGTTGGAACTTGATGATCTTAAGGTCCTTTCCAACCCAAACTGTTCTATGATTCTATGATTTGAAAATCTAGCACATAATGAGCTAACTGTTGCCTATCAGTTTCCGTAACTGTGACATAAGCACTTTTTTATATATATAGGAATTGTTTTTGAGGTGTGATATATTTGAGGTTAAAAGTTTGCCATCCATTCACTTTATGAATATATATCACTTTATTCAGCGTTAGGTCAGTATTTCTTCAGGATAAGTGATGTGGGCTGCAGAGTATCCATGTTCTCAAACATGATCTCAGTATCCACAATGTAAATAATATTGAAAGGAAAAAAAATTATAGTT
Source organism: Psittacus erithacus (assembly GCA_009867235.2). Classification (NCBI taxonomy): domain Eukaryota; kingdom Metazoa; phylum Chordata; class Aves; order Psittaciformes; family Psittacidae; genus Psittacus; species Psittacus erithacus. The sequence continues at coordinate 18,521 of WYDI02023481.1, read as the reverse complement.
AGACCGCCTGGAAGGTTTCTTTATTCATTGTATCTCCTGAATACTTCTGAATGTGCGCTCTCAGTTCAGACACCAAACTTACTCTCTCATTATTTGTCAGAGTCCCAAGTTAATGTGACATTGTATGCCTTCCTTTGCAGACAGATTTTTCTTAGAACACTACTAAGGTGTACGTCTAGTCTGTGTTTTTACTCAAAAAATCCCTGTGTACAGATAAGGGTTTTAACAAAGCTTTTTAATGCATCCTAATATTTAGTAACTATTACTTCTATAAGATTCATTTCCTGAATCTTGAGTTTTCCAATGATTATTTTCACCCAGAAGGTCACCTGCTTTTCCCAGTATGCAGAATCTCATTCCTCTTTAATAGGCAGAAGAAACTACTCTAAATGTAGCTGCATCTGATAGTTAAAACCCTCTCAAAATTACAAGTTTCAAAGTGTAATTTAGCTTTACAGTATACACCTGAACCTGTCCTGCAGCCACACAGAGGCTCAAAAGCATGAGGGGCATTACAGGAGATCAGTGAGTTCTGAAAATCCAGAATTAGTGCAGTGGTGCTCACCAAAGCCATGCCTGTTTGAACAGACTAGGTCAGACTGCAAGCTGCACATCTATGCAATAGGTGGAATTTTACAGTACAGTCATGACTTTACTCTTTTAAACTATATTGATGGGCTTTTCCTGTTGGGCTTTCCCTATTGATCTGCCTTCTGAAAAATACCAAATGTTCATTACAGTTTTTCTGGTGAGAAAAGGATGCCATTTCTTCTATATTTCTTCAGAAATGTTCTGTAGTCTTTGGAAGTGTTGTGTATGTTTTGAAACATGGATTAAGCTTATTTCCTGAGTGAACCTGTGCTAATTCCACAGGGTAGTACAATGATCATGACTTTTTCCCTCCAGCTGTTTTAGGTGCAACAAAAAAGAAATTTCAGTTTCTATGTCAATATAACGAATGTCAAGTAATTTTTAAAAATGAAAACAGAATTATTTTACAGTTAGTGAAGTTTTTCATTTTTAACAATAGTCAAATCTAGACTACAGCTATGCATGCTCTTGAAAATACTTCTACATGTGGTTAGCTTAACAGATATGAACAGATGACCTCTGAGTTCCTGTGTGGAATAACAATATTGTTTGCAGAACCTTCATTTTTTATTATTAAATCTCAAAGGAGGGAACATTAATTAGTTGGGCTGGAGGCTAAAGCAGTGATCTTAGTTAGGTGAACACAAATAACATTTTAATTTCCTTTTTTCCCCCCCTTAAGTCTGAAATGAGATGATTCAGCAGCTGTGGGTTTCTTCTTTTTTAGAAAAACATGAAGCAGTACAAAGACACGTTAAAGTTCACTTTTGTGTTGTTGAGTTACTAAATATATTGATGTTTATTCAGAAAAATTTAAGGCTAATATGTTTAGAGTGTTATTCCTTACATTGTCATAAATAAAGTACTTAAATATGTTTATTTCCTCTAATCTTCAGTCATTTTATCTTTATAAAATGAAAACAATATTTACAAACATTGTGAGTGAGAAACTCAATGAAATGTGTGAGTTCTCTTATAGAAGCTCATTTACAAAAGGAAGGTCCAGGGCAGCTATAATGTAGAACTGTGTAGTGGTGATGGTATGGTTTTCCTGAGACAACTAGCAGCCACATCTCTTTTCCCATACATAAATGGCAGTTAGCAATAGCTAGAAACAAAAGACCCCTCTCTCACTCTCTGAATACAGTGACATTCATTCTCAGAGAAGCAGGGGCAGCTTTTTGAAAGCAGACTTCTTCAGTCCAACAATAACACACAATGAGTTATTGACTTGTTTATATATGGAGCTCTTTTCAGTAACTAACTCTGACTCCCCACAGTCTGGACAAATGATTGATTTCGTTGTTGGAAAAAGAGAAAGCTCTTGCACTAAACTCTGTAGTGCAAACTACTTTTTCCCCATTTGTTCCCTCACTGAATAGGACCTTATTAAAATGCACTTTCCAAAAAATACCTGCAGCTGGCCTTTATAAGCATGTTTTGTATATATAAATAAGTAATTTGTCCCACTCTTTTGTATGGTAACAAACCATTGGAGAGTCTTGTCAACATATATATGAAGGTTGAGTGTCATAAGATTTTGGTTAAACCATATTATTTATACCAATATGCATATAAAGCATAATTTTAGAAGTATTTACAGGAGCTGTCTGCCATTTGGTTACAAATACTAACTTTTAAAAGTTAATAGGGAGGATAGTTTTTTATTGAAAAATTCGTTTACTTTCAGCATGTTAAAACAATATGCCATACACGTTATTTTGATACTTTTTAAAAATATGACCAATTAAAAAAGTATTTGAATAACTATTAATTCATCTTGTAAGTTTTGCATGTTGAGCAACCACCCCAAACCATCCTATGATTCTGTGGTTCTATACCATCTGTTATGTTCTATTTTTGATACACTGTTTATGTTAATTCTTCGTATACATATATGCACAACAATTTATTTTAAAGAAAGTGAGCCTTCTTATGTCCTCTTATTGGTATGTGGTTTCTTCAATAAGTAAGCAAGTATCTGCTTTCTTTTTAATAAATTTAAATACTGGGGCATATTACTTCAAAAGATGCTGCATTTGTCAAACAGCTGCATTGCAGGAACAATTTTTATACAACAAAAAAAGAATGCAGAGTTCTACTGATCCCTGCAATTTATTAGTCAGAAAACATCATAGGAAGCTAAGCACTCATTTGAATGTTACTGAAGTTATACTTCCAATGCACTTTATTAAGACATATAGAAATGTAATGAAGAGTTAATTGAATTAATGACACATTACTCTTAATTCTCCAGATCTTGCATCTCTGAAGTTGTGCTAGCCATGGCACACAGAATGTAAAACACTAGCAGATCAAATGCAAAATGCTAGCATTTTACTGCAATGTGACTTAAATTTTGTGGAAAATTACTCAAGTTAGAAGGAAATAAGGTATCATAACCCTTGTATCCATGTGAATATTCCTTTTGTTTCTTACAAGATGTAAGGAAGTGTGGACTTTTTTATTTGCATGTTTCTATGGCTATAAAAAGAAAACTGGGCAAGTGTAAATTGTGGATTTTTATTCTGGAGTGTCAGCCTTGAAACTTGCTGATTTTGTTATTCTAATTCCGGGAGTTAAACGCTTCATACTTTTTTTTACAGATTTGCATTCTTTTCATCTTTTCTGTATGTATGTCTTTTATCCTCTCCATTTTTAACCTCTAATTTGTTTTTCAGACAAAAATAGTTTTACTTATCATTCTTACTTCCTTTTTCCTTCTTTAATGTAGTTTTCCTAACACAATATGACTCTCTTGGAATGTAAGTACAGACAGGCCACCAGTTTCTACCTATTATTAATCCTGTCCAGGTAGTTCTGATTAACAAAATATATAATATTAATGTAATTTATGATATGATATCAGGAATGATATTCTGATGTGCACTAAACCTTGCTTAGAACCTAGTTAGCATTACCAAAGATTTAGTAAAAAATAAAAAAACCTCCTAGTGCTTAAGTTGTGAGAGGAAAAAATTAGCTAAATGTCTTTGCTCTCACCCATTTTCATATGAACACCAGTGATTAGCATACTTTTTAAAAAGCATGTATAAGCCGAGAAAAGCAGACTTGGAAAGAGCTATATTTTCTCCATGAATCCATGTATGGAGCAGAAATTTGCTGCAGTAATGAACGCCTGTCTTGTTGTCTTTAAATTCTGTGTATCTTTCTCTGTGCCTTGTGGATGTAGATCAGGAGCTCATAGTAGCATCATTCTTAACTGCTTGTGGAGGGTTGGGGGAGGAAAAGGAAGAGCCATTCTTCTGTGTAGCTTCTGTAGCCTTTTGTGAAGACCCAGAGATCCATAGGGTTTTCCTGTGATCTCAACGTATCCATACTTACAATTGACTTGGCCCTCCCCCTATGTATCTGAATGTCCTGGGACAGACCCTTAGCTGCAGTTAAGTGATGTCAGTTGAAGTTAGTGGCTTTTTAGTCATTTAATTGAGTGACATGCAAACCTGGACTTACGCCTTCTCCACCAAAACCTTTCAGAAAATCTCTGAACAGCAGCTCTGTAGAGCTTTTTAGCTTTTGTCTCTCCAACTCCTTGAGGTGTTAGGCAAGGACTCAAATAATGATGACCAGGAATAGATCCTGGTCTTTTAAGAAATATATTGTACTTTGTTAAGGATATTGGTTTTATTGGACAAGTTGCACTCATTTGACTGGAGAAACATATCTGTTTTCTGTTTGAAATGTAACCAACAGTTTAAATATTTTTTTCAGTCAGTACAGTCCCATTTGACATTGACAAGCATGATATAAGAATAAAATTAAATGTATGCTGAGGAAAACAGGACAACCTATCTGCATCTTTTATTTCCATTAAACAAAAGTAGAGATGCAGTATGCAAATTTATAAAGAATAGTTCATTAAAACAACTCTTTTGGCTTAAAGTTTTGTTTAATTTTTATTTAAACATGTTTTTACTTTATTTTTACTTATTCATAAAAGTGCAGGTCTATGTGTTCTGACAACTGTAGTACCACAAGAATTTGCCAAGATAAGGTTCTTGAATTCTTTGCAAGTGTCCAGGCATTTTCTCATGTTTATAATCAATTTTAACATTATTTTTTTGTCAAATGAAAGACCTGTCATATACAGCTAACTTTGTTAGCCTTCTGCTTGTGCCAGGAATAAAATGGTTCTGTGATAAGGCTAACAATAACCATCTTTAACTTTTTTATTTACTTAAAAGCTTACCCATCTGCTCCCAGTTCTGGTTTTGTTTTCAGCTGTAATTGCTGAAGACTAGTGGGTGTACTAGTGTCAATCAAATCGCCTTGTGACAGCAAGCATCTACAGACCTCTCTTTCCTTTCTAGAGATTTCATTTACCACACTTAGATGAATAGTTTGGATGGATTCAGACTTTGGGACAGTAGATGAAATCCTGGTTTTGTTGAAGTTAATAACTGATCCTCTCCTGCTGATCCCTTTTGGCAGGTATCTAGAGGAAAACAAGAACATGGTAGAATGCCTACTGTTCAGAAGAAAAAAAGGCAAATGTGAGGCCGATCCCTACCAAAGGTAAAGTAAAAGTATCATTTAAATAGGACCCCCTCAATGAGTTGGAGAGTGAGTTTTAAACAACCCATACAAAAGCAATTGACTACTGTCAAATGTAGCATGGTCTTAATTTTTTTTTTAACCTCATCTCTACTGCATCTAAATTAGACGCTGTTTTCCCAACTTTAAAATACTGATCACAGAAAAATATATTTGGGATGTAGGAAGCTTTTGGTGATTCATTCTGAGAGATGTTTTTTGATAATTATATTGCAAGCCAAGCAAACCCCAATAATGTTTTAAATATATGCGTTTTCAAATTGATGCAAGATAAAAAACAACTGTACATAAAAATGCCTATGTGAAAAGAAGAAAACATATATGTCTATATAAGAATGCTGCTTATGGGTTTTTAAGCCATAAGTATGTAGTATGCTATTTTTAATTCTTCAGTTGGAGTTTGCTGTTAATGTTCAGAAGGGAAAAATCATTAGATATCACTGGTAAGAGAAGAGTTATATTAAAACCAGATGAAGTGAATTATATGAAGTAAATTTGTTGAGAAATAAGAGAAAAAAAAAAGACCATAAAGACTATATGTGAAGGCTAGAAATGTTATTTTTTTGTAACTGACTTTAAAGCTGATATTGATCTCCATGTAAAAACAGGACAATTTTCTACCACTATGCTTCTGAATGACCTAGTAAAAAAATTACCAAAAATAATTTCAGGATACAGATTTCTGAATCTTTAGATTTACATCTTTTTTTTCTGTGGAGTATTGTGGTCCCCAGATGCAAAGGGTAATTTCCCAACAGACAGAGCAAGAGCTCTACTAGGCAAGAGCTGACAACTTGATATTCTTCTGTGCACTGGCTTTAGGAGCACGCAAAAAAGTCTCCAGGACACCTATACATATATGATCGTATTATAAATTTAGCCCCTCACTGGCTTATGATTCAGTTCTTATAATAAATTAAACAGTGCTTATCAGAAACAACTAAATACCTTGGGAAGTCAGTACCAGTACTGACTGGCAGAAAAAAAACTCCTCAGCTCTTATTAAAGGAAATGAACTTTACAATGAGTGATGGCTTTCATGAATAATTTTTTCTTGAATTATTCATCCTCTGAAATGTCTCCAGATAGAAGACATTGGTCACTTTGATAACACTGTAGCTGTGAAAAGTATTTCTAAATTCTTTCGGTTAGCAAGGCTGGTGACTGATTTTCTCTTTTCTTTGTAAGGCAACTATTGCATTTTACTCCCAATTTTTTTCTTTTTTTTTTGTCATCCTAATTCCATATTAAGAGGGTCTGACTTGGATGTCTTGACTTCCTTATCTTTTCTAGCTCTTTCTTTGTAAAAATACATTGAAGATTAACTTCTAGCTCCAATTAACTCAATGGCCAATGAAAAATTTGTAAAGCCATCAGAATACGTGGTTACAATCACATATTCTTTTTTGCTGACACCTAATATTGCTCAAAAAGAAGTAAAAGTAGGTAGCTTATATTTTTGTCCAAGGGGCAGTGCACAACTATCTGTTCTGCTCCCAAACACAATTTTGGCAAGTGCAATTTCATTCCTGTTCCCTCATTGTGCCAAAATGGAAATATAGTCCATTGAACCTTGTTCCCACTTGAAGGGTGGGTGGGATACTTAAAGTAAGATAGAAATTCAATATATTTTTAATACATTCTACATAGTAGCTGTAAATATGTTTAATGTCATGTCTGACTCTAGCGCTGTATTTGACTCCATGTAGAAGACGGATTAATCCTTCCTCTAGAGAAAACCTCCCTGACTGCAGTGGGTATGAAAAATTGATCACATTTGGTATATGTCACACTTTTTATCGATTCTGCAACTTTCTAAAGAAACTAGGGATGTTTTCTTCAAATTTTGTTTCCTGCATTTTTTCATACACAATTCCTTTCACTTGTTAAGCAAATTTTAAAAGAGATTTTTCACCCTAGCACAATATTTAATATTCCTTTAAGAGTCTAAGTAACTCCTTTGCTTTTGTTAGAACTGTTATTCTGCTCTAATAAAAAAATAACTCTGTTCTATTCTTTTAAAGAAAAAGTGTAGTTTACAATGTCAAGACTTAGTAAGCTAATCATAAGATTATGCAAGAAATATTATAATGAAACCTATTAAATCAAGCGTTTTTCTTACAATAGCTCATGCTGTGAAGTTGACAGCATATTCTATAAATTAAATATAAATATGAAAATGATGGAAGATAAAAGTGAAGAATGCTTTCTGTGTAGGTTTCTGGATGGCAAACATAATTTATTTCTTCAGGTATCGTATTAATACATGCCTCTTATTGGAATGCTACAGTAAAGATTTAATAACTTTTAATTCCTCAGAATAATTAAAACTGTTTTCAGAGATATATCAATAATATTTCATTTCTCTACCAATAACTTCTATTTGACGTTAACTTGTTTGCAGTAACATTACTTTTCCTTGTTATCTGCCAATCTCTAACAACTCATATTTTTCTTAAATAAAAAAGATTCACTAAACAACTTATACGTGTAGATCTCAATCTTGAGCTTTTCACTTTGGCAGAAATCCTAAACTATCATTCTGAGGTTGGGATGAATAGCTTTTCCAGTTCCAAATGCTTGGTAAAGGGCATGTAGCAAAATAAAAAGCTTTTAATGACCTATGACTTATTACCAGAAATATGCAGATAGAAAATAAGCACTATTTATTGTTACCATAAAAAAATGCTGCCTAGAACCATCCTTGAGATGTTTAGAAGACCATGAAAATAAAGAGGAACAACAAAATTTATGTGGAGAGTGAGAGAGAAATATGTATTAAGTGGGCAAAATATTAAATGTCTTTTTGGTTCTAGATGCTCAAGATCTTCTGGTACATGTTATGCAGTTAATTTACAGGCACCAATTTTTCTATTTAGACCTTGCAAATTAATACCTCACATATACAAATCCACTTGATTTGTATTGATGTTTGTGAATCCCATGTAATACCATTCAGGTGTTTCACTAATCTTCAACAGGGTATTTTAACTATCCTCCTAAAGACTTGTGGTACACTGAAAAGCATGGATGTGTTGGTAGGTACTACACCACCCAGTCCCAAAGTACCTACTGTAGGCGTGAATGAGTCTGACTCGAGCTCAGAACTCACAGTTATGCTTGTGAGCAGCTTTAACCTATGAAAAAACATGAAGCAATTAGGAGGAAGTGAGAAACTACTGTGAGTGGCACAGCGTGCAAAGCGGTGTGGCTGGACAGTAGTCACAGCTCTCTGGTTTTCCTTGACGGAATTGCAATATCCATTGCTCAGAGAATATAGGCTCATTTATTTTGCTTTTGAAGAACTCAATTGGTTGTCAATATTTTGTATGTCCTTCAATATGGATATTAATTTTAATATCACTTGACATTAGCCTGAATACCAATTCCATAATACTTCCACATTAATGAGCCAGCTTTATCTTTAAATATTCCTTATTTTTGTAGTTCATCTAACCAAACGATTTCCTAGAAGTGTAATTCAATAAAAAGATCTCATCAATGGGAATATTATCAAATGTATTATGGAAAATAATGAAATGCAGATATAGTTAGTCAATCCAAGATTAAACTTTTATTCACTAACCACTTAATCAGATGTTCAAGCCAGCAAACAATGACAAATTGTTTAACATGATTGGGATCACTGGTATCTTCACTATGATGTAAAAGGTGCTGAATACGAACATTTGCACCCATAGTAAATCACTAACCATGGCACCATCACAGACTTACTTTTGAAGGTGTTTTTTTTTTCGGTTTTCTGATTACCTATTGAATCATCTTGTTTCTATTTCACAGTTAAAGCAATAGAGATCCGTGATATTTCCATTTCTGTCCTTAACATTCCTCCTCTGAGATTCTAGAAGGTGAGTGCTATCAAAGCTGCATTTGGAAAGCATTTGGCCATATGAAGGTGCAGATAGGTACAGAATGTGATTTTCCAGATCTGGGCTGTATTTCCTCTCTAATGGGAGAGAAAATGCTGGAAATTTTGACAGGGAAGTCATCATATTGCAGAATTGCTTCACTCATTGCTTATTAAGAAAAGACTTCCCCATGAGCCCTGATGCCATTTGTTTTGCCTGGTTTAGAAAATAATTACAGATGCTGAGTTCAGATCCTAGTATAAATCAATACTGAAGTTGTTGAAGCTTGGCTGATCTATACCAGTTTGTTTCACTAAATGGGAACTCTTATTGCTATTCTTACAACTGTGTATCTCCTGCCCCTTGTTCAGATTTCAATTGACAGGTTCAGTGCAAGGTGCCTAGAGCACTCTCTGATAACGAGTGGACTCTGAGTAACATAGCATTTAAACTGACAGATAACTTTACAGTGCCAAACTACACAGGAGAGGCATGAAGAGATACTGATAACATAAAGATGGACTTTATGTATAGACATAATAAAAATAACTGATAATCTTATTTGCTCTGGATTTGCAGTAGCACTGACAGGCTTTAACTTACAAAATAACTTACAGAGTTGTCTTGAAACCTACATACCATATAATCATAAGCAGTTCATTAGAATCTAAGATATTGTAAACATTATATTATAAATATTACCTACATACCAATTTATCTGGCACAAATGACAGTCATCCTTCACCTTGGTGCACAGAGATTATGGAAGTAAAAATAGGTTTAGTATAACAAGAAAAACAAGCTTCTCTCATAAGGTAGAATTTTGCAAGACTGCAGTATACAGGACACCTCAACTTCTCCCACATCAATTCCATTTCCCTGTTATATGCCAGCCAAGGAGATGACTCTCCTATATTTTTAATGAGCAAAGTAGTTGACTCTTGGCATGTGCTTTTTTTGCTACGTTGTGTTCATTCACCATTCCCTCATCCAGCTCCTGTACAAGTGTCATTTCCATGATGGGTTTTCCTGGAGAAGGAGGAGTAAAATGTGTAGGCTCTCTGTAGCACAATGAAAGCATGCATTTTTTTCAGCTTATGCGTACGTAAGCCTTCTTTTGTGAATAAGACTCATAGGGTCAGATAATGTTTAAAGGGAAAGGCTTTATGTCTCTCAGGCCTGCATGTTTCCACATGGATGCTTCTACACACACACAGACTGAATTATGAACAGACCTATTAATGCTGGGATCACAAAAGGTCAAGTTTTGTCTTCTTTTACCTCTATTCAGAATTGCTTTTGAAAGGGGGAAAAAGGGATTTGCAGCAAAAAAGGTTCATGATGAAGAATTTTACAGGTCTTTTTTTCTGTCCTTTAGCAACATCTGGGAGTTGGAAAAAAAAAATCTTATTATGTAAAATTGTCCAGGGGTATTGTATGACTAGATTTTAATATATCTCACTTGGGTCACTTGTAGGGTTACCTAATGGAATGATCTGCTACTTAAGGAGCAAAAACACTAGAAAGGAACTCCAGCGAAATTTTCCTGTTACTACAGTGGATGTGTTTAACTGAAGAGAAATGGTAAAAATGTTCCAAGAAAAAACTCTAGGGGTGTGTGTTTGGGGTTTTTTTATAATAACAGAGGTCCAGACTCTAAAATATTTTCTCAGGAAAATAAACTGAAGTTGAAGTAATCCTTCAGAATCTTTAGACTATTAATTTGAAAAGTTATATTCAACTTGAACATAAGACTGGATGTTACAAAGTGCTCTGTCAGATCACACCATAAGTAATATTTATATTACATTCACAAATATTTTTGCAAGAGGAAAATCAGTTACTATTATTGAAGAGTTTCTACTGCTGTATTTGCATGTTCTATGTCCAGCAATTCAGGGTCATGAAATCACTCTAATAGAATCATAGAATCATGGAATAGATAGGGTTGGAAAGGACCTTAAGATCATCAATTTCCAACCCCCCTGCCATGGGCGGGGACACCTCACACGAAACCATGCCACCTAAGGCTCCTAAAAATATTTTCTCCTTACAGAAAACATGGTTGAAAAAAAGAGAACTGAGACAGAAATAATACTGGATACTTTCAAGATGGCAAAAGGTTGACATTATACCCTAAAGCTCTGCATTACATTTGGCATCTTTTTACCTACGTATGTTTGCATGCGTGCATGAGGGACAGCAAACACTTGAAGTATGAGTCTCTAAAGGACATCACTGCTCACTTTTTGTAACACTAAAAATGCATTACTACGTCTTTATGCATTTATATTATCAAAACTTGATACAAAGTATCCTGAAGTAGAAAACTGCACAAGTGACATTGAATTTTTAAGTGTGGTTAAGGCTGGATATTAGCCATAGAAGTTCAGAGGAACCTAAGAAATCTAAGGAAATGGGAATTATGATAAATTAAGTGCATTAATGGTAAATGTGATACACACTGGAAAGAATCATGGCATTATTTATACAATTTAAAAATCACTGATGCAAAAATTGACTGTTACTGCTTAGCAAAATCATCTAGGAATCCCTATAGGCTGTATTAAATGAGAGTAGTGAAAGGAAATCAGCTTTGACACTGTATAAAATTAGGAAAGAATATGATAGCAACATATTGTAATGCTGTTATATAAATGCCACAATTTGAAATATCTTTTTTTTTATTACATTGTTTCTACAGGGATAGGAAAGAAAGCTATAGTAAAACCACAAATGGCTTAAAGCCTTGTACTTCAAAAAGAGTACAGATATTTTATTTAAAGTAAAAATGAAAAGACTATGACTCAACTAGGATGAAAATAAAAGTGAACATAATAAAAACCCCAGTAAGTTACAACTTGCATAAAAGAGATGTACCCGATGAGATTCAACAAATATAAGGCTCACACAATTCAGGATTTCATGGCTGCCTTGATAGTGTGAATATGGTTTCCTGTATGTACATACAAACCCTGCACTAAAATAGAATAAGAAAATCATGTGATTGCCCATGCAATACAGAGCTATAACTCTTTAATTTCCATGTACAATCTGTCCTAGTTATTTCTTCAAAGCCATTAAAACTAATGGTACATGTAATCTGATTTTCTTTAAGTTAGCACAATTACATATGAAAAATGAAGTTGGGAAAACAAATGGAGACAGCTGGAAGCATTGGCTCAAACATACTATAGTCCAAATATTTTATTTGTGTTTGTACATGTAAAGCTTACATTTTCAAGTAAGATATGAAGTTTTATGTTTCCATACTGAAAAATAACTCCACAATTGTAGTTCTCTGTTTAAATTATATATCTGGTGTATGAATGATGAGACTTTGCAATTCTGAAACCTGAAATTTTTGAAATCAAGAGGATTAAGAGAATTTGAACTGGCTTTTTGCAGGTATCCCTCTTTTGAACATCCTGCTGATGTTAGCATCTTCTGAAGGCTAATTTCCTTAGCATTTCTAATGGTTTACAGAATTTAACATTATGATGGTGATGATTATGTAGTTTATCTGATCAGCTATTTTTAGCAGCTCCAAGAATGTAAATTCTAAACTGTTATTGTGTGGAATATGAACATTTAACCACTGGAAAGGCTACCTTTACTTTTCTTGTCAAAGGACATGTAAGTGTGATATTGATTTCTGAATGCATGGCCAAGATGATTTTTACTTTATTTAGACCTCTTCTGTACTTCATTGATATAAAACATACAAAGAATATATATCTGGTTCTCATTTCCCCTAGAGGTATAAAACCATACTTATATACCTGTATTAAAACCAGGTTGATGTGCAGAAGTGACACATCTATGTTATACATTCTGTCCCATTTGGAACAGTAAAACCCCCATACTTTCCAGAAGTTTGTAAGGAAAAAATATGGTAGGTATGGCACCAACATTAATTCTTTCTGGTAGCTATTGTAACTTAAGCTTTCAGGTGAGGAAAGTTGACTGATGAATTACAAGCATCTGTCCAAAGCTAGAGAGACCACCTCTCTCAACTTGCTCTACTATTATAGGCTAGTCAAGAATATGGTATCTTTTGTACTGGTGTATATATAACAGAGCTTCCTATTAACAGCTTTTTTCTGAATCTGTGTCTGAAGCAAGGTATGTTTCATTAGCCTTTTATGGTCTAGTATCTTGATTAAAAACATCTTGGCTTCTGCTTGGTGACATTTTGTATATGTATTAGATATATATTCTATGAGTTCTGAAATGCATTTGTACAAAGTTAAGAGTGTTTCTCATCCTTTGGGGTATGGGCTTAGAGTTGGTTGTAATAGCCTTTAACTTCAGGTTGTTACTCATTTTGCTAATTAGTTTTAGAAGTGACTAAGTAAACTATGTGTATACCTAAACTCCTTTTTTGAAAGTTAAATTCTATGAAACAAAACAGCAACTCCCAGCAGATTTTCCTAGCACATTAAAAACTTCAAGAGAGTTGCTTGAAGATCTATAGTGTTCATGAGAAAGGATACTAATTCATGTGGCAAAATACACTTTAATCTAGAAACCTGTTCTAAGCTATTCTCAAGCTTACTTTAACAGACAAATATTCTAAACAATTCTGACCTTTGATCAGTAGCTTATCCACTTTAGATGTGGATATGTACATCCACTGTGACTAGTGGGTAGCCATGTGAGAACTAAAATAGTTCAGCATGGCTTTTACACAGTGAGGTTTGCTTTACAGTGTCTAAAACAGTGTTTGGTTCCTGTTATGGAGTCTAACAGGGTCAAATGAAGAGAATAGGAGCACTTTGCTGGGTTTGGGTCAACTTTATGAACAGCTTAGCAGCACTTTTGGACCTTGCTGTTGTAACTTCTTTTTTTCATCTTAGCCCGTCCTTAGCTTTGAGGACTAGAGCTTACAGTTGCTGCAAGTTAAATATCTTGTTATTTAGTTTGCCTTAGTTCTTCATGTGCTTGTGAAGTGATTGAATACAGCACCTACACAGAAATAACAGACTGGAAATTAGATATTTACTTTCCTATTTGGATATTTGTTGCAACTAGCCCCAAATCATAATTGCACTTTGTTCTTCAGAGACATTCAGAATGAACTACTGTCTGATAATAAAATTTTTGCCTATCAACGTACATGTATGTGGTTAACTTTTAAGTTTCTCTGAATTAGAAGTAAGAAAATAAGTTCTGACCTTGTATGCTCAAGTTAATGCTATGCAGAAGCTTGATTTCCACAGCTGCTCCCAGTGTCGTGTGATTTAACCAGGCAAGAATCAGGGCACCTGTTGCCTCAGGAATTGCAGCACTTGTGAATGATCATTGTAGGTGGGGCTCTAGGTGCTTCTGGGCATTCAGTGAGAAGTTTGAGCTTGTGTGTTGTTGGGGATTTTATACGGTATGGGAAATTCTGGAACTTTTGAGGCAGGTTTAGCTATTTTTGTGTATTCCATTTGCTTAAGGCAGTATATTTTCTTAGGTGAGTCATAGTATAGTTAGTGAAAGTAAGCCTATCCCACTTTCCTGTGTGGTGGAACTGTATTCCCCATGACCTGTAGGTAAGCATATAATCATATACTGCAAGTGTATGTCTCCATAATTGTCAGTCAGTTGAATTCTTTGGCTTTCTCAAGTTTTGATACTGTTCCTAAATATTTAGGAAAAAAAAACTTTTTTAGCACTGCCTGGATATTTTTTTTGCCTAATAACTTATATGATTTTGAGTCACAGAAATGATTTTTACCAACTTGAAGTACATCAGTAATTCACTAATAATTTTTCTTTTTATTACATTAAAAGCAATGCTAGCATGTATTGGAGTCTTGGGTATCTATTGCAAAGATAATCACCAGCTTGTATAAGTCTCTTAAAAAAAAAAAAAGGGACTTCTCTGTTCAGTGCATTTTGAACTTTGGAGCGACTGCTGTCTTCAGTGTATCCGAGTTCTGCCAGGGCTAAGTGTGGGGTGAGCATTTTTTTTTTTCCTTTCTTTTTCCAAGAGGACTATTTGTTGTAGTTTTAATCTCAAAACTGCAAAAGAGATTAACTACCAGCAGGTAGCTTCAGCAGGCAGAAGCCCTTTTCTTCCCTGTTTTGTTTCCATGAACTATTTTAGTCTTCAGAAAACTTGATGGTGTGTTTTTCCTATTGATCGTTTCAAGCAATGCTTCTGATTTTTATTTTAGAATTGCACTCCAAAGTACTTTTGATGGATACGTGGTAATATGCTGAAATACATTTTCATGTTATGCCTAAACCCAGATTTAATCAAATACATTCACACAAACATCAGCACTGCACTTGTGAAATTATTCACAGATGACAATAGTACTCTGTTAGTGACTTTATTATATGCAGGAATGGGTCTTGAGTAGCTTTTGTTTGAAACAATTGTGTATATGTTCATGTTTAATCAAAACTATACCTTAAATATGTGTGTTATACAAAATGTCTCCCAACAGACTTTTATATTGTAATAGTCTCACCATGAATTTTTTTTCAACACTTGTTTTCTGATGAGATTTTTTTTTCATTTCTTCCACAGAAATTAAGAGCACTTACAGGTCCCATGTAAGGATTATTCAAGTAGTTAACAACTCACAGGGTTAACTGTTTAATTAAAAAAAGATGGGTTGGGGGAAGAAAGGTGGCTGCACGTAGAGCTGAGTCTCTAAGTGAGATGCTTATTTATTGGTTCTGATTCAATTTTGACCTCTGATTTATGGTTGCTTTTTTATTTCATTGTTCTCTAGTTCACAGTTATTTCTTATTACATTGCAAAATAAATACAAAGTAAAAAGTTTGCTTGATTGTGGATTCCTCCACCCACTCCTGCAGAGCCCACTAAATACCAGTCTAACCACTTCCACAATACTCATCTGGCTATCTATCTTAAATTGTCATTGAATCTTGATATATACATACATTGTATATGTGCAGACTGACTTTTAATTAAATCACATATGACTAAACCATACTGTAGGTAAAGCAGCATATTCTGTGTTGGTTTTGGTTTGGTTTGGGTCTTTTTTGGAAAAGACTGAGGTAAATGAGGAGTACAACACAATGCATTCTTGTCATAAGTGCAGCGCAGCACAATCTGCGTTAATCCTTTTGTGCTTGCACTCACAGGTTAGATTATTCTTAAGTGCCACTGCTTATTTCTGAGGAATGCCAAGGCATGATGTCATATGTCTCCAGGGAATATAGGTCATGGTTTATAGTCTATGGTTTAGCTTTGATTTGCGTACAAAGTATTTTCTTTTGCATGATATTAAAAGATAGTTACAGCTGCCTACGTATTGCAATACTAAAAATTATGCATATCAGTGTATTCTGCTGGTTTAGGTAAATTCCAAACACCTGGGTGTCACCTGGTAGGATAGCACCAAAACTTAGCTGCTTGTGTAGCAAGCTTGACACTGGTTATCTGCCGTATTTCATGAAGAGCTGGCATTATTTCATTGATGAAATTATGCATTGACCACATATTTGATTAGTGTTTCTCACCAATGGCCTGATCCTCCTCATAGATTACAGGTGAAAAGTTCAACTTGGAGCTTACAGCTGAATGAATCTACACTTTCAGTGAACAGCAAAGTTCAGTTTCTCTATTTTATTTTTTTTTAATTACATAGATAAGACAGGTATGCACACATAAATGTGTGTATATGTTTCTGTGTGGTAGGTCCTCATTTAAAGCAACAAACAAGAAATTCTCTGCACCCCATTTTCATGCTTTCCAGTTCTTAAATATGCTGGAAGTTTGTAAACTGCCCTTCAGGCTTGAATTTTCACTTTAGAGATATTCATCTCTAAATAACGGGTGGTGTGTGTATCTGTTTTGTCATATTGCATAAAGTATAGAAACTTTCTGCTGCAGCACTGAGAGTTGAATAAAGATCCGTAAGAATTGCAATCCATAGGTGGCAGCTTCCATATGAGTTCAGAACAATGAGATGAACTGGTTTACTTTAGCTAATTTAAGTTTATATGTCTTGGGGAAAAAAAATACCTAAAATGTGCATTCTAAGGATTTGATCTGAAACTAGATGAGTTACACACAAACAGTTTTCAGCAAACTATCCCAATCTGCCCTTAAACAAATTTTCATTCAAACAAGTTTATTCTGTAAGAATGGGATTAAAACACATAGTTGTGCTCTGGGTTAGGGATGTTTTAAACACTGTGTGAAGTATTTAAATTTACTTCCTTGTACCATGTGGTCATTTAAAAAAAAAAAAAAAGTCTAAACCTTTTCTGAATAGGTTTAAGATCTGTCTAGCAGTGATGGATTCATATTTAGATAATTTTTTTCTGCCTGGATGTTGCAAAATGAAATTAGAATAGAGATGAAGAAATAAAAGAGAAATTGGTGAGAATGAACAAATATTTGTTTCTTCTGTCATAAAAGAATCGTCTTATTAACTGAAATAATGAAGGTTGGAGAGCTCGTTGTGAATTGTTGTAGCAATGACATAGTCAAGTTTGACTCAAGTGGTTTACTTCAAGCTCTCCAAAAGTCCTCTGCATCTAGTTTTTTTAAGAGCTTATCTTTGCATTTGTTACACAAAAGGCAGTAAAACATAGGTTCATATTTTATTCCCTCCATCCTTTGAGTTGTTATATCTCTCTCTGTTTCTCTGCACCTTGGTGAAGAATTGCTTCAGCTGTAATACAGGAAATGGGTACTGCTCAAGGTCTCCCGGTCTGACACCTACTGTGAGACTTGATGGAACTTTTAGCAGTTGGTTTAGTGGTGCTGGAAGGAACTACTGTGAGCCATGTTGCATCACCCACTAGCTTCAGGCTTGGCAGCTAGGAGACTGTAGCAATGCATTATCTTCATTGCTTAGAATAAGAAAGAAAAAGAAGTCTTTCTGTTAGCATTCTCTTTATAGGAGCATAAAGTACAAACTGTTGTTACCTTCTCTGTTAAGACCTGTTTGCTGTGATCCAAGCCTGTGGTTGCTATTTTCATTGTCCTTTACTCCTGTAAGAGTAAAAGGATTGGATCAAAGAGAAGTTCTTTTGGCTGTGCCAGACATTAAGAACTTCTGTCCTCATTGCTTAGGTGTTTTGACAGGATTTCTTCCTTCCCTTTAGACTGTTCTTACTAGGCACATTGCGGTGCTGGCCACTCGCCACTTTCTACCATCCACAGGTTGCAAAAGCCAGGATGAAAGATCCTTTTCATTGAAACTAAATCTGTTGTGAGGAAAATATGTCCCAGTCTCAGAAAAGAATGCTGTCCTTCATATTTTCTCCTTAGAAGGTGTCAGGGTCAGGTAGTTTGGCCAGAGTCTTCCCTCTGGTGATGTGCCTTTGGGTCATTTGGTCTCAGCTGCAGAAGATCCTGGATAAGGGTAGTCTTCAGGCGGAGCATAATTGCTGCTTTTCAGCCAGACCACTTTCAAGCTGTAAGAAATTGTCCTGGGTTCAGCAGTAGCAGTCATTTTTCTCCTTCTTAGTAGCTGGTGCAGTGCTGTGGTTTTGACTTTTGGT
>WYDI02023480.1:0-62523 GCA_009867235.2 Psittacus erithacus | reverse complement strand
ATCAGCGAGTGGTGATTGTATTCTCTTCCCTTGTTATTTCCCTTATCATTGTTATTATTGGTGGTAGTAGCAGCGGTCTGTGTTATACCTTAGTTACTGGAGTGTTCTTATCTCAACCCATGGGAGTTACATTCTTTCTATTCTCGTCCCCATCCCTCTGGGAGCAGGCGGAAAGGAAGGGGGCGGGGAGTGAGTGAGGGCTACATGGCTGATTTGCCGACTGGGTTTAAACTACAGCAACAGCATGTTTAAGAAATACTAAAATTACCACAAAACCAGCCAACATACAGCTTATATTCCACACAGCAGGTTTGGCTTCCTACTTTTAGGTTTGTAATGGAAGGTAATAAATTTGGTTTTGTGGGTTGAATGACAAGTAGATGGTAGATGGGAAATGAGAGGCAGATATAAGAAAACCCTTTCTGATTACTAAAATATGCAGATCTGTCTCTAACCAGAAAAAATAAATGCATGTTCACATGCAACTTCAGGGGCATGTTAATTAGGGGATCGAAGAAGGGAAATATGTAAAAGTTTGGTGTCTTTGTGCTTGCAGGTACCAAATTTCTTTTGAGTTTTCAGTGACTACTGCTGAGCTGTTTACTTCTGAAATTTCTGTAAAATATCTCATTAAATTCCGAAGTTGATATGTATTACTGCGCAGAAGCATGTGGTAATCTTGAAGGAGCATCTGTGTTTACTACTGTGTTTGGTGGACACTTAATACAGAAAAATGTATTCAGGAATTCAGTTTCTTATACTGGCAATGGGAATTGGGAATCACTGAAATCACTGAAAGAAGCTGCTTTTTACTCATTTCTCAGGTTTAATTTTATTAATAGATGCAAATGATTTGTTGAACAAATATAAAATAGAAAGAAAAGGAGTATGAAATCTGTGTCATCACTGGGCTCTTCAGTCTAAACATCCCACAAAAAAAACCCAAAAAACCCTAGGTACCAGGTGAATTTTATCTTGGTTTTACACTACACCATGATGAAAGGCCTTGGAAGGAAACGGCTGAAGAAACCACCTTCAAGCGTCACTATTTTCATGTCAGTGAAGAAACCACCTTCAAGCGTCACTATTTTCATGTCAGTCACACATTTCCTTGAAGGCCAGGTCCCTGTTTAAGGTCTAATGTGTTTGCAGAGCAAAAAGAGCTGTGTGATATTGGGTAGAATCCTTTTTATATACAAGGAATTCGACCAGTTTGACCCTAATTGTCTCTTTCCACTTTATTATCCCACAACTTCAAACAGCTGGCACTTGGCATTATCTTAAGGAAGGGGCTGATTGAACTGTAGGTCTGGCACTTGTCAGTTGTGGATAATATTGGCTTCAGTCAGTCATGCTCACACATAAATGAGCCATAACAAAGATAGAGTGGTGAACAGAAAAAGCACATTTACTGTGAGTAACCTTCTTGTGTAAAAGCAACAAATAATGAAGTCTGCTTCTCAGGAAGATGGCCTGAAAAGCACAACAGAGGGATATATTATCTCTTTCTCTAGCAGGAATTGTCCTTTTTGAAATGGGCACCTTGTGGGGAGAGGCAACAATAGGGCTGTAATTACAAATGCCGCTTCTCTTCTGTAATGTGAGATAACAAAGAAGGCTCCTACTTGTGAACAGAAAACATTGCTGCATACAAAGAATTGCTGCATCATTATTGTGACACCAGTTGTTCCTTAGAGAAAAGTGATGCACATCTTGTGTAAAATGCAGAAATAGAAATCCTCTCCCTTCTCTATTTGTGTTTCTGTTATTTTTTTTCTGCTTGTCTAGAAATAAGGAATCTTAAAAAAAAAAAAAAGCAAAATAAAATCTTCCATATATGCCAGAGAGTGAAAAGCACAACTGAAGTGCAAAGGCCCCCAATCAGAAAAAATCAAAGCCAACATAAGTTCATTTCTATCCATGTGATGTCACTGCAACTCTGTTATATATGGTGTGGAAAGGAATTAAAAAGAGAAAGAAAGGAAATTTGGAAGGAAGAAAGGAAGGAAGGGTGTTTTCCTAAAGCAAATACAACTCCAACGCACTTTCAAAGCAGTTTGCATAAACATCTTTCCAGTGATTCTTTTATTTATGGCCCCTAAGTTTCTAATTAAATACTAATTAATACTATCACCAGAATTGTCTCCCATCCTCAGCTCTTCACAGGTTTGTCACTTTGATTAATGCATAGTCATTTATCAATTTATTTAACAAGCTGAGGTGCCTCATGACAAACCAGATTAAATTATCCCTGTAACAGTCTCATTACTGCAAAAAAGGAGTTTTAAACTTAATAAAAATTATCCTCAATAATATTAAAGCTTTTTCATTGCAACCTTAGAAGGCAGAAATAGGTTTCTTGTTTGATTTATAATATATGGAGTTGTATAAAACATCCATTAATAAAATTTATATATTCATTTAAGCTTGATCACTGCAGTGCTTCAGTAGCCCATGGTGCTTATTATTTAACTTCTGCTGTATTTATGAAGGTAATTAATGTTCTGACCAGACAGGGACTAACATACCCACTAGAATGAGATAATTAGGGGCATAAATAATGTTTAAGTCTTGTGTTTTGCTTTTTTAATTAATTGTTTTGTTTTCCAGCTAAACCTGATAAAGAAGAAATCAGAGTTTACCTGGCGATTATGATGACTTTGCGCGTAGGAATTTGACAATGCTGGAGCAACTGCAAGGCTGTGCTGGAGACTGCTGGGCTCTGCCCAGTGTACAGGGGTGCAGCACCACAAGACCCCTCTCCCCCCCTTGTCACCAGGGCAAGTCTCTCTGGAAGTCCAAATCCCACCCTTTTCGCTCCAGTCCCTGCCAAGAGGGGAACAAAGAGGAGATCTCACATCTGACAAGAAAACCTCCCTGCCACAGAGGGAAGGAGGATGGAAATGCCAAGTGTGTGGGTAAGGAGAATATTCATAATGAAGCCATGCTGAAAGCTGCAGCCCACTGCCAAGGCTGCGAGGGATGGAGTGCTGCCACCACGTATGGGAGCCCCCTGACACAGGTTGCTGGGCTCCCTGAGGACGTAGGGGCTTTTGAGTTACAGTCCTTCTGCTGTTTGTCTTCCACAGGAGGAAGGGTTGAAACAGGCTGGCAGGCAGCAGTTTACTGCATGTGCTCCTAAAGCTTCTTTCTTCCCCTAGATTATTTTCATAATGTTGTATTTATTATTTATTCCAACTTCCTTTAACCAGGAACTCCCCATCATTCCACCTACATGTGCCTTAAACAACATGCATACGTCATATAAAAATTAATAGAAATGCAGTAATTTGATCGGGAAAGCAGAGCCACCCCTCCTTAGCACCTAGTTTCTCTTTATTCCCTTATATTCCCCAATATAGAGCAGAGGCAGTGGGAAACACACTCTGTCAGTAGTAAGCCCATCACAATGAAGGCGAAGATATGCTCCTGAGCCCAGGACATGTGTGAAGACAAAGGTCATTATTGTGCTGATAAATAAATCTACCAGAGGCTGGTAATTTGAAGTATGTTGTTGCAAATCCCCAGTGACTGCATGCAAAAAGCAGTTGCATACCTAAATAGTTTTTCAGATCACATATTAAGCAACAATTTTATCATCTATGAGGTTAATCCCTGTTCAGGTAAATAAAAGTCACCTTTCAGGGTGTTTTGTTCCCCGTGACCTGGGTTTAAGTGACTACTGGGTTAAGCTACTATGTAGCTACTATGTAGCTTAACCCAATAAAGCTAAGTAGTATGATGGTCTTTTCACCAACATCTGATGAATATTTGCAGCAAGATGACACTTCCTATCTGCAGAGCCTCAGGACATACAAAGCAAAAGTGTGTGACAGGTTAAAATTAAAAGCCACTGACAGCAGTCTGTAGAAACTACTCAACAGCCTGTACAGGTCTTGCATTTCCTCTGAGGTAAATCAGCTTTACCATATTCTCATTTAGGGCCTCCTCTTTCTTTTTCTCTTGCCTCTTCTTATTATCCCCTACTGTGCTTTTATTTTGTGAAAGCTAAAGTTGGGCGATAGCCATCTTCATCTATCTGCTGTACAAGTAGAGGTCAAGCTTGATGGGACACAACACTCAAAGGCCTTCTCCTAGGTTTATTTAAAACTTTGATAATGATTGCAAAGTCTGGTCTAAGCCTAGGTTATATAAGCACATCTTCTTGATTCCTATTAAATAAATCAAAACACAATTCCTCAGAGAAGAAAGAAGCACAGAAAAACACAGCAGTGAGGAAGAATGAGGCAGGGCTTTGGAGGATCTTTATGCCATAATGAAGGCTTGCCAAGCTCACTGATTGCATGAGAGGGCATGTGGCAGCTATGCAAATCAGCCAGTGAGCTCAGCTTCTCCTCCTGTATGCAGGAATGAAAGATTTCCATCCTGTTACCTCTCCCTCCTGCTCATAGGGATTCTGCTGAGACCTTTTGTCCCTCTGTGAAATCTGTGGGTTGCTATGACAGCAAGAGCATCT
This sequence comes from Psittacus erithacus, assembly GCA_009867235.2. Classification (NCBI taxonomy): domain Eukaryota; kingdom Metazoa; phylum Chordata; class Aves; order Psittaciformes; family Psittacidae; genus Psittacus; species Psittacus erithacus. Next base: position 58,046 of record WYDI02023480.1, on the reverse strand, counting down.
GGAAGAACCTTCACCAGTCCAGGATACCCTTCAAAACCTTGAACTTCAGGGCCAAAAAACTGGGCTGTGGAAGCCTTCAGTGACTTTGAACCTGTGCTTAATTAGATAGCTGGAAGCAAACAGTTGCTACAAGTAACAAGGATGTTGTGCTAGATTCAGAAGAAAAGAGAAGAAAAAAGGACAGAAGGGGTCTGAGGAGTTAGGACATACAAAGCCATGGAATAAGTTCTTAACACTGAAATATCATTAGATATACTATTAGGAAAAAGGAGGATTAAAATTAATGATATTTGGTTTTAAAATGATACATACAATACGAAAAGCTACTTTCAGGTTGATCTTAAAAATGAAAAATTATACAGCATAGGTGCTGATTCCCAGTTCCTAATTCTCCAGTTCCATCTGGACGAAAGAGTGACTGGAAGCTAGAAAAGTGAAATATTGTTATTGATAAAACAACCAGCCCCTAAGAAACACCAATAGACATTACAGAGGATGCTCAATAGAAGGTATAATGATGAGAAAGTCCCATCTATCTTTTTTCAACTTAAGCTCAAGATTAAACCTCTAAGTGACCTTCCTCATGTTAGAGTAACAAACAGTCTAATTACTTCACTCACAGATATTTATGGCTTCTTTCCTCATGTGCAATACCTTTATTATACCAGTCTCAGTATAGCAGTTGTCTTGGATAGCAGTTGTTAGTGTTGCATAATTTTATCGAGTTGTACTGTGATTGATCTTTCTGTGTAATAGTTCCATTATGAAATATCTGGTTTCTTGCCCCTGTTACTCTTATAAGGAGGTCGTTTAACCACCTTGTTCCTCTGAGGAAAATTACAGCTCATTTCCATCTTACATCTATTCCTACATACATATATGCATGTTCTTGCCTCAGCGTTGTCCCTTTGCTTCAATAGCACTTACCTATCACCCTGTTTGTAAACATGGGTGACAATCTCCCTTAGTCTTCATTTGCCCTGCTTATTGAACTCCTTTCTGCCACATTTCACAAGATCTTTCTGGGATGGTTCAGATTCAGCCCCTGCTTTCCTGATACCAAAGGACATTTTGGGTTGTTTTTTTTCTCTAGTGTTTTGGTGTCAGTTAACAAGATCTTATGCTTCCTAGCCAAAGGTCCTGTCATTGATGTCTCAGCAGATGACCTTCATCCCGACTATAAATCTAATCATAATTTTACTACAGTCATTCCCAAGAGCATCCAGTGCTTCTGATATGACATTGTGATCCTCACCTGCACTGATGATGCCTCATATCTTAGTGATACTAATGGATTTAATTAACACAATACTAAACAGTGCCATGTGCGTCTGCCTGTGTGTGTGTGTGCATGCCTGTGAGTGTGTAAACATGCTCACCTTTCTACATACGTATAGAAAAATAAGAAGACTTTTCTTTTCAAATACAATAATTTCCAGTGTACAAATCCAGAATGGGATTTTTCAGTGGGTTTCATAAATTTAGTAGTTTTGTGTTACGGAATTTCATCATGAGATGCCTGACTTCCTTACTTCTTCTTGAAAATTTTAAAGAAAAGAAAATGATTGGCGCAATTTACAAGTATAAGCCATTATTTGTAAGGACTTAATCTGTCTAGACCAATATAACCAAAGGTGGTTTTGGATCGTTAAATGAGGTATTACAACCTTAATAATTTTCTCGTATTTTCTTGGTGAGAGTGACGTGTGAAATTTCACAGGGCAACTGAATGTACATCAAACTGCTGAAAGAATTGCATTCCTATCAGCAAAACTGGTGCACGATTATCTTGGAAAGCAGGAAACTACTTCATTTTTCGTTCAGTTGATGGATAAGATGTAAAGCTAAATTTCCAGGTGGAGAAGCACCCAAAAGGTTGCTCAAGCTTACTTAATACACAAGATGTCTTTGACGCCCCTGCATAAGTTCTTCTGTCCTTTTCATACAGCAGAGTTGATAAATGCAGTAAATGCTTAAAATATTTATTGGTTCTGGAACAGGATACAACATGACAAGAAATAAGATCTCTTCCTACTGTGCTAAAACATATGAAAATTGAAACTGTATTTTTCCCACACTCAGGAATATTATGCAAATGACAATTTTGATTTGAAGAACTGAAGTACAGAAATGCTTTGTCAATTGAAAGTTGCACGTTTACAGAATCAGTTAATTCTGCTTTTTAAATAGGTCATTGTACAAATCCAGGAAACAATCCTGCTAACCATTATCTCTTTATTGCATTTCAATTTAATGTCAGCCCCTAGGCAAGATTTAACAAAATACGTCAATTTAACTACATCAAGCTAGATGACAAGTGCCTTCCCTATCAGAAGAGGAATAAAAGTTTTGTGTATGTGGAAAGGAGGTGGCGGAGTCGCTCTCGCTGAGTGCTGTGTGCACTAACAAGGTGTTTAATTATTTGAGTTGAGGAAAGGTGCTGAATGTACAGCTGTAGACAGCTTTCCTAGTGGCAGAGTAGGTGCAAGGTGACCTCTGCAAGTGCAGTTCCAGCACACTTCCTTCAGCAGTGATCTGAGACACTCCTGTCTACTGGTGGTTCAATCTCCACGTCCACCTAACACTCCATCTCTGCTAACGTGTCACCGAAAGTAAGGCAGTTGATGCTTCGTATTGGTGCACATGGACTGTCGTGTTGTCACCATGTGCAGGCATCACATCCAACCCCAGCTGAGCTTCAGCTGTGGAAGAGACATTACCTGTCTTCTGAGTTATCACTGTCACCATCCTGGGCTGAAGGAAGCACATAGCCTTGTACCGTGGCTGTGCAGCAGAGCTGCAGCACAGCAACAGGGAAGCCATGCTGGCTGACAGAAAGTGAATACCTTAGAGCTGAGGGCCAGGTCAGGATGCCCTGGGTTTTAAACAAGAAAGTATCAAGAGATCAGCATAAATTGCCATGTAGTTTGCATCCACGCCAAAATGTGATTTAGTTGAAGCAGTTTAATTTTTCCAAAGCAGAAAATTATAGGTTTTGTGTGTTTGCCTGCATGGATGTGTAAACTCAATCACAAAGGATCATCGGGGTTTCTGGGGAGGTATAAATCAGAAAAAACATTAGTGACACTTAATCAGCCTCTGTAATATGCTATGTAACACCACAAAGAAATTAATTCTAACTGGAAAATGGAAATTCCTTCTATCAGCATGTACTCTGTAGGTTAGAAGTTGCACTTTGCCAGCTGCAGGTATGTCAGTTCATGGCGAGTTAACATTACGGGCATCTGGCAGGACCTTGCTCTGCTCTCTACGTCCTTGTCTTCATCATGATAGAAGATAGGAGGAAGTGTGGGACAACCTAAGACACTGAATTTAGGCTGCTTCTTTCATGACTTTATTCTGATCCATCCTAAAGCCAGTTAGATTTCTTGCTCTCAGTATTTCTACTGGAAGTTTCTTGTAGGTCATTTCTCAAATGGCTGGAAGCCTTCTTCTGATTTTCAGCCTGTGAGTATTTATAGTCATTTGACATCCTTTGCTCTCCTTCTAACACATCATTTGGCTTAAATATCACCTCTCCTTCTCCAGTACTTCTATGTACTTCTTGTCCATTTTAGCCTTTATTTGCTAAACTAGATAAGCTGTATTTGCCTCCACTTGTCGAAGGGTTTCCAGTCCCCTAGCTTAGCTAGTTGTCTTTCCTTATATCTGTTTCTGTTTTAACTCATGTTGCTTGAAACACAGCAGCTAGAACTGTGTGTGGATGTGCCTCCCCAAGGCTTCTTCTCATGACATCACTGCTCCTTATACATCCTTGGTCGATATTTGATTTTCCTGTGGGGCCACACAGTAGTAGTAGCAGCATATTACCATCCCCAGAGAGACCACGGTATCTAAACCTTTATCTTGTTATACCATTTCAGCTGATTGGCACCCTGGTTTTAGCAAAAACTTGTATACTTTCCAAGTTCCTGATCCTGCATTTGGACAGTTAAATTTAATCCAGTTTTTCAGTCTCAGCCTTACTTTCAGATTTTTTCCAATACAGTACTCTGATTGACATTTATTCCACATTTATTCTATTTCTGTGCCATGATAAAGAATGAATTAATATCTGCTCTGAAATGTATTGATAAGAGACTGCATTGGCAAATCTTTGTGCCTGTAGTTTTCTTTCATGGCTATATACTGTTTTATTTCTCTTTTGGCTAGTTTAATGCATATCTTAAAATTTTAATCACTCTTATTTCCACCATTCTAACTAATAGTTTCTCTTATGGCACCATATTAAAGAATTGGTAAATAATACATTTTACTGAAATACAGTTTAGGCTTAATCAACCTTCTTTTTAGAAAAATCTAATATTTTAGTAAAGCAGGACTAGAAGTTTCTCTGTTGTGATTCACCTTTGAAAAGTTTCAGTCTAAAGCCTTTCACAGTATGGAAGTCAGTCTGACAGTCTTTTTAAGTCCTTTCTCTTCTATCTTCAGATACAGGGTCTATGTATGCTAGTCTGCAGCCATGCAGCATTACTTTAACTGTAAAGATTTATAAAAAAGTCCTTGCTTTCACACCTACAATTTCATGTACCAAGCCTTACTGCCCTTGGTGGTGATTAACTGCCCTCTCCTGCCCTTCTTGAATTGAATACATTGAGTGATTTAAATTTCAATTCAATCTCAGCTGTGATGAGCTCTGTTCCCAAAACTTCATTTCCATTAGTCATCCTGCTCTTACCTCCCTGCTCATAATTTTCTTTCTATTGAAACTACAGCAAACTATTTAAATTTGAAGTCACACTTCCCTGGTATCTCCCTTCTCTAACTGCAAAACAAGCCCACTATCCTACCTTTTTTTCCTTGTTATTCATATGACTAATTTGCTTTTCATAATTTGTTCCTAATTTTCTCTGTATGGTGTGGTCAAACCTGAATTTAGAGCCCTAAGAGGTACTTTTCATAGTATTTTTTTCCACTTTGGCTTTTCATTGCATACACCTAGTAGCTTTTGGAAAACAGCAGCTGATCCAGACTTTTCTAAATTCTGTCAAGGGCATTTTTTCCCCTTTTCCTCAGTTCCAATAGTTTTGCATCTTTTATTTAAGAGTATTGCTGGATTCCACAGCTTCAATATCTTCAGCGTTTTATACTTTTATAAACAGCTAGTTTAGTTTATTTTGCAGTTTTTCTTTTTAAATAATGTTCTAGACCTATTTTTGCTCACCCATCCATTTTATTTAAATTAAATTTTCTCATGTTCAGACAATCTGAGTTTATCTTCTGTGATGATTTTTCTGTACTTTTCTGAGTACGCACCAAACCCAAGTCTGACATAGTATTATCTCTAGTAGGTTTAGTGGTTATTTGCCAAGATATTTGCCAGCTATCGCATCCAAAAATAAGTAAGCTGTACCATAAGTTGTTGCATTTACTTCTTAATCTACATCTGTGAGCCTCTGTAAAAATAAATAAATAAATAAATAAATTTCTAGCATAATAATGACCCCTGATGTCACTGCATATCAGGAAACACTGCATTGGGTACTCAATAAGGTAAGACCTATTCATCTTAATCTTACATTCTTTTTCCAGGGATGTGAGAAGTGGTTATAATTCGATAACATAAGGCAAATTTAAATAGGGACTGTAGTGACAAGACAATGAGTAACGGGTTGAAACTTAAACAGGGAAAGTTTAGATTGGATATAAAGAGGAAGTTCTTTACTGTGAGGGTGGTGAGGCTCTGGAATGGGTTGCCCAGCGAAGTTGTGAATGCTCCATCCCCAGCAGTGCTCAAGGCCAGGTTGGACAGAGCCTTGGGTGATATGGTTTAGTGTGAGGTGTTCCTGCCCATGGCAGGGGGGTTGGAACTTGATGCTTTTAAGGTCCTTTCCAACCCTAACTATTCTATGGTTCTATGATTATATGAAATATTTCTATTTAAAATGCTCGTGCAGAATGCCAGCTCCAATCCACCTCAGAACAAGATTGCCTTTCTGCGCTACATGGCAGATTACATGAAATATACAGTCATTATTATACCATGCCACATTCAAAAAATATTGTCATAAAAAGGGCAAATAAATGATAATTTTACTATTTTATTGTACCAATTGTGCAAATAAAATATAACCTTTTCAGCTTTCTGGTGATCTCTTTGACTTTTGAAATCACATAATCTTGACATAAATAATGGTTCATTATCCTCTAACAGAAGCACCTAGGAAATTAATCTACAACATTAAGACTCTGAAAGACAAGCTCAGGAAAATATTGCTGCAGAGGTCTAAGAAGTTACTACCGCAGTTATTTTTTTGGCTTTCTTGCTGGAAGTCAGCTTCTCAGTAGCAGAGAATAAGAAAGAGCATGTCCTCCTGCCTTGGCTGCTTCAGGGCATGAACCCTTGTGTTTGCTTAACCTGCTGAAAGAAGTGCATGAAGTCACTTTTCTCTGTGCCAGCGCTGCTTTGCAAGGTGTATTCCTCAGTAGAGAGTGACAGCAAAAGTCTGATCAACTCCTAACATCTTTACCTGCTACACTTGCCAGCTGAGTGCCTGTATCAGGTCCTCAACACCCATAGGTGCTAGACAAAGACCTACATTTAAAGCCTGGAAATCTGGAAATATTCACAATTTGCAGACCTTCTGAGTATGTTTTTGATTTTGAAGACAGGTAATATTTTGTTTATTTACGTGAACGGTTTAATTTCATTATGAAACCCATTAGACTGAAGTTCTTTTTGTGCATTACTGGTACTGTCCTCATATTACTTATTTGATGATGAAGGCTGAGCAGACAAAGCTGTTCTTCTTGGAATTTAAGGAAAACAGAAAACATGCAGAGCCATGGGAAAGACAGAGACAGCTCTTAAATATGTCTCCTTATCTCTCTAGAAAGTATTATTACAGAAAGAAATGAGTGCATACCTGCCAAATCTAAGAGAACTGCCCTTTTTTTTTTTTCTGTATAAAGTATTTTTTTACATTCAGTCCTGAAAATTCAGTCATCATCTTCTGAATACATCCTGTCTCACATCCCTTTCTGAATCTATTCATGTTCAAATCCCGTATCGAGGACAAACACTACATGTCAGCAACCACATTTTTTTGACACATATGCTTGTGCCAAAGAACAGTAAAGCAGCCTCTGTATAGATTCTGATGGAAAATATTAATTCAGAAAGTGAACAGCCACTGCTTCATTATTTCTGAATGAGTACTTTCGTTCCTATTGGTCTTTGGGGTTAAAGCACTCATAAACTTCTCAACATGGGTGCATTTATCAGACTATTTTAATTAATTTGCTGGTAGCTGCTAGCTTATTATTATGTCACATGTATCACACACCCACCTCATTATTCTAAGTTGTTGCTGAGAGCATCTCTGCACCTAACACCTATTCCTTACAAAGAAATGCATAGCTGAGACAATCTGCAAAAGCATCCCTAGGACTGGAGTTGTGCTGGGCATTGGAAGTACATGAAAGCCTTCAGAAGGCGAAGGTGGGAGAGCAGATCGCTCCCCTCTTCTCTCAGACAACGAGCTGGAAACACAGCACAAGAAGAGAGGAGCAGGCTTCTCTTTCACCTTGCATACCTCCAGCTATTCAGGATGAAAAGTACCTCAGGGTTGTGGCTTGCGCCAGGATCAAGTTGTTTTAACGTTGGTGCATAATTGTAGGTCAGCCACTTTCATACTTTTTAATTTCTGCGCTGAGAAATGTAGACAATGAGGGCAGAGATGTTTGGTGGGCACACTGTGGCCATGGGGAGGTGGGAGACAGCCCCTAGGTGGCTGACTGTTAATGCTTTATGCAATATAGTCACAATAGCACAACTTTTTATAAGGATGAGATCAGATAAAGATCAGGTAAATCAAATGCTTTTGTGTTTCCAAAATCTTCCTGTCATCCATTTCAAAATGCCTTGCAAAAACTTGTGTTAAAAGTGAAAGGAGGAACTTAAATCAGATTTCATCTCTCCAGTATCTCTCTCCCTTCTGCAGTTCTCTTTTTTCACTTTGTCACTGAAAATGAATGAAGAAAAAAATGTGTCTTTTCAACCTGAAGTTCTTTAAAAAACCCAGCAGTTTCTGTGCGTAGTAATCATGGATAATAGCCAAGAAGGAGAAGGAACAGACCCTTTCACGTCCCTCCTGATTACCTCCTCCACTGCTGCTAGCCGAGATGGGGCCCCATTGGTCCAGCCTGTATCACCACCAGTCAAATACCAGCTTAAGGGTAGCCTGACCCTGTCAGCTGCCTGAAAACACTGAGTCACCCTTTTCATCTCCGTGCATAGATGCAGGGTGTGCTGCTTTCTGTCTGTAGAGATGGGGAGGGTGAGGAAGGGAGTCACTCGCATGTACCCTCCTCCTCAAGTTGCACCATGTCATGGCCCTTCCCCAAACCCCAGTCAACTTGGGGAAAGCACATCTGCAGGAGGTGCAGCCAGTGCCCCAGCATCATCTAGGCAGTGGAGAAGGGCGAGGGGAATCTGTGCAGGGATGATCCTGGGGCTCTGTCTCTCACAGGGACCTCAGGTGAGTGACAGGGGCCTGGGCTCCCCCATGTGCAGAGTGCTGCCTAAAACAGCATCAGGGACGACCATAAGAGAGAAGCTCTAAGTGTGAGTGAACAGCATAAGTAACCTGATACTAGGAATGAACAAATAATTTGTAATGAATAATGTATGGACGATTTTCATCTCTTACCGATTATAAATTGTCTGCAAACAAGTCACAGTTTATCGAATATTCACTTTTCAAAACACCAGATTACTGTGAATAATTCATAAGGTACAACTTATTCCTGAGTTACTTGTTTTAAATATTTAATTCTCAAAATATGAGCTGTTTTGATTGAACATGTATGCCATGTGGTGCAGCTCTGTTAGCCCATGCGTGGTCCCAAAGCCAGGAGTCAGATATGTTAGCAGTGCACTCAGGCAGCTTTCTGGAGGATTTTCTCACCAGCCTGTCCTCCAGTGTAGTGGCTTACCTGCATATACTCAAAGAAGAGCACAGATGGAATAGAAACAAACCCAGGCAGCCATGACCAAGTCACACTGGAATTATCAGCAGCTTTCCTTGATGTACAAGTTGAGGACACATTTGGCTTTCTTCTGTCAATGTCTGTTCTGGTTTTTGTGAGAACATTCAGAGACTTCTTCAATGCTAGACCAAACCAGCTTGAATCACTCCCCACCTCCTCTATAAACCTAGATTTCCAGGATTTTTCACAAGTGCTGAAATCAAGCAGACCTGTCTCTCCTCCCCTTTTCCCCTTATTCAACAATAGCATTATTTTGGGCTTTTGTTTCCTCACCTATCTCTCAGGAGCCTCAAGGATAGCACTAATGACTCAACTCATCTCCTGAGCACCATAAGCTGGTGTTCATCATGCCAAAAGATTTGAAGACATTTAAATTTTCTTTGTACTTTTCCTCGTACTTATCAAAGGCAGGTGTTTTTCTCCTCTTCTTGCTAGTGTCATATGTGCTATTCACCTGCTCACAATTACTATTTTTGTAACACTTTCCTAGATCTCTGATGCTGCATCAGAAATACTGTTATCTCAGTTTCTCATGTTGGAGCTGTTTGACTCCTTTAAACAAGGAAAAATTTACCAGAGCAGGATCTTGAACAAGAACCTAGCAAACAGAGACTGAACAAATCAGCAGATCGTGGGGTCTCTTGTGGATCCTGATGGGGTTATTTTTTGTTGAAATATTCCTGATTTATCTCTCATACTAGGTACTTCACTTTCTACAGACTGGCTTCCAGAGAGCACCATGCCGCCTTTCATAGAATCACAGAATAGTTTGGGTTGGAACAAACCTGAAAGATCACCTCATTCCAGTCCCCTTGCCTGCAATTTTGGCTAAACCAAGGTAAAATTACAGCCCTCTGCACATGTTGCATTAGCACAGAGTGGAAAAAGGGAATTGGACTGGCAAATTCTACGAAGCTAAGCTAAATTTATGTCTTCATGTGCCTGCAAAAGCAAATCATGTGGCAGGTAAATGAAGTTTTTCAGAAAACTTTGCTGTAACTGTATTTCTCAACCGGAGGATGAATCAGTCCAAGGAGATCTTTTTCTTTCCTAAATTTTGGAGAATTTTGCTATATCTTGTATGTTGTAGTACTATGACTTTCATATGCTTCAGCAGACCATGTGAAATGGGACTCATTCATCTGGGTTCCACATGTGTGCCCGTCTTGATATGTTCTGCCATGTGAGGATGAGGACTTATCCCGAGCAGAGGATGTGGGAGTGTGAGGGTTTTCTGGTGAGCTTCATCACTGCTCATATTGGTTAAAGAATGCAGGGACGGGAAGAGCTCCCAGGCCAGTAAGTTGTTATTCCAGACAGCAATATTGTATAGTTTGTTTGTAGCCCTGTAGAAGGATTAGGTAGGGTATTTGCTTCTGCAATGCATGCTACACAGCAGCCGTTACTCTTTATATTATCCCTGTTTTGCAGATAGGAAGACAGAGGTATGCAATTCCACACCAGCAAATGCAAGCTATTTGTGTAAATCTATGCTCAACCTTCTGAATAAACAATCCAATGTATATCAATACTCTGCTTCTTGGATGCCACAGGTTTAACAAAACTTTAAAAATAAACACATAACTCCGAGCCCCTGTGTTTAGGACACCAGGACATTGATCCTAGCCATCCTTCCCTTTGGATGAAACAGATGTAAAGAACTTGTCAAACGCTGTGAACAGAGTGCCAACTATGAACAGAGCTGAGAACAGAAAAAAGCCTTCTACTTCAGTGTCTGATTCACCCTGTTTCATTTTGAAGTTATGTAAGGAAGCCAAGTGAGTTGCGGGTGTCTTAGCATTTTTGCAGATCCAGGAAGCACTGATCTCATCTAAGGTAGCACCAAAACTACTGTATTTTTTTTGCCTTACGCAATATGCAAAATGAACTACTACTATTATCTAGGGGAAAAATATAAAAAATTCTTCTTTATTTTAGTATCTTCTTTACTTTCATGTCTCCTCTTTGCTAGCTTCTAAGAGTTAGAAATTCAACAACTTTTTGTTACAAAGTGAAACTACCAACGACAGTCTCTGCTGTGATCTGAAACTCTTCATGACTATATAGTTTGAGCGAGCGCCAAATGGTTTTAGCTCCATATTTTTTTTGGATCTGAATTTATTTTCCACATAATCTGATAAAAAATTTAAAAAAAGTTGCTGTCACAGTCTCACAGGCTGGTTTTGCCCCATTACTATCATTTTCTCCGATATACTTTTGTCTTGAAACTTCTGTACATAAGTTTGCTAGCATACACACTGAGGTACGTAATTTAACAATGCTTTCCCATGTGCTATCTCTCTGCTTCAAACAACTTGGTTTTGTTTCAGAGGGCACTGCTGTTCACCTTCCAGGAGCAACTGATTTTAACCTAATCACTAAAATTTACAAGCAAAGTACATATGGCAATTAGAGTATCCAATATTGTTAAAGGAGAAAGGCTTTCAGGTCTGGGGGCTTGGGATATTTCAAAGAAGACAAGAAAAGAAATGTCTTAATCCTGACTTCCTCAGGGCAAAGACTGGTGGAAGGGGGAGAAAGGAGAAATAGATTCTCATGTAAAATGAGGGGAGTAGGAGCAGTGTGACTTTGGTGAAGAGTGTTTCGTGAGACAGATGCCATACGTGAACAACTTTCTCACAGTAACTTTTTACATTGGAAAATCAAACTTAATAGACTTTTCTCATTTCAGTCTCTTTATAGATATGATAAAAAATGTTATCACACTTGTGCCCAGGATATTGCCAGCTGCTGTTCCTGAGTATCTGTGCACATCAGCTGCCATGCAAGGAGTAGCAGGACCCTCATTCCTCACTGCCCAAGAGGCAGGAACACCGTAAGAGAGCTACAACTGAGGAAAAAAGCTGAGATTTCAAATATTTACTTTTTTTACTCGACTTCAAACCTCAAATTTAAGAAAAAAGGAAAGAATGTTTTATTTCAACTTCATTCTGTATAGCTTGATTTCAAAAAGACTGAAAATGTTTTATTTTGAAACAGTGAGAGTTCTCTCTTTTTGTTTGATTTTTCCATTGCATTGTCTTTTGGATGGCACACATGCAGCCTTGCTGAGGTCTTGGGTTCCAACTGCTCTGTGTTTTCCAGTGAAAAATAATCCTACAGCAGTGATTTGGACAAATCTTGCTACAAAGGAAAGGCATGTCCAAATTTAAACTCATAATTCAACAAAGAAGTTTCTATCCAAGCCTCAGTTTGAATAAGTGATTTTAACCTTTAACCTTGCCAGACGACTAGCAGAAGCAAAACAATTGGGAAGAAAAGCAATGGAGAAAGTACTGTTAGTGTGGCTCCTACCCATGGAGCTAACAGTGAGGAACTTATTTGTTGGGGAATATTCAGTACAGCTTGTAGCTTGTCTCCTGACGACTAGCTAAGAGGACATTAAGTTGTTAAAGCTGCCATTTTTGAGGAGATCCAGGGTGCAGCAGTTGGCAGTAACTGGGCCTGAATCTTGGAGAAAGAGTTAAAATGTTACTGCAGGTGACAGAGTAAAACAAGCTGCGCCTGGGAACTGGGACAGGACCATACTCATGGTGAAGTCCTCGCAATGACTCTAGCCCAGGACAGCTGACAGGGGCCAGACTCCAAGCGCTGTTCAGGGACCATTCCCTACTGGTGGTTTGCAGCCATCCACTCAGCTCTGGTGTGTCACAGGTTTTGCTCAGGTAGATGTTGCCTGTTGCAAACCTGGTGCTCTCCATGCAGAGTTTGCCCACCAACATGAGCCCTTTCAAGACACTCGCAGGGAGCTGCAGAGCTGTGAACCCTTTCTGCAGTGCTGGAGGGAGAAGTGCAATACTTCTTAGTCTGCCTTCTTGCAACAGATGGGTTTTCTGGCCACACACTGTTTTATATCGTGCAGATTATTGAGTTACAATAATATCCTGGAAATTAAAGTTAAAACACCCTGGAAAGGGCAGATCAGTACTCAGAGAGATCCTTCTGGGACACCAGCACAAGGCTTTCTGTTGGGTAGATCATCATCTTGGGAGCACCTTTGTCAGAGGTGGGTTTCATCTCAGAAACCGTCAGTTCATCAACCCCACATCTGCTTTAGCGTAAGCGTGCTCCTGCATTGGCAATGCTGATTTCTCTCCTTTCTCTGCTAAGGTTTCTTATGGTAGCTAATCCATCTACATGTATCTGTGTTTGGCCAGATTAATATCATTCCATACCTCTGACCTCATAGAAACCTGTACAATGTTTACTTCTGTAAGCTAATACAAAAGAAGAAAGAAAATGGCTACAGAAATTTTCATCTATAAGTACAGAAGAAAGCAGTGTGTGCAATGGCTGTGGCAGAGGACATATTTAAGTAGGGCAGTCCTCAGCACCCTAAAAATAGTTAACATAGAACTGATTCAAAGGCTGCTTAAGGAAAAGGTTATGTTCCTAATGAGAGAAGTGGGAGAAGTATGGAAGGTTGCTCCAGAGGACCAAAGCATCCAGGCTATGAGGCTCAAATTTGAAGCTTGTGAAAGCTGTAGATCAGAGCGAATGGAGTAGGGAAGCTTCAGGAGCAGAGTTCAGCCATGGTGCTTCAGTGGAAGGTTTCCTTGTGGCCAGCCTTGGTGCTAATGGGATCATTCACCACCTCCTTCCCTAGAAAGATCAGTGAAAGTCTAGAGGGCTTTGGTTAGCAACTACTTTCCTTCAGATTCCCCCAGTTCCATTTAACCTCATTGAGCCATGCAGGTGAGCTGGACCCAGGGTAAGTGGGGAAAGCAGAACTCCTGGCAGCCTGTTTTTAATGAATCTGTGTTGTTTTGCATGGGAAGAACAGGTGCTCGTGCTCACACCCCCTACGTGTGACACCTTCACCTAAACATTGCTGCCCAACCACAGATTGCATGGCTTACAGGATTTTAAGGGATGGGGCTGGCTGCATGAGAGTCAAAAAAGTATGACCTCATACCCTGAATGGTTGAATAAGGTGGCTTGTCTGCAAATCAGTCCTTCACTTGTATCCTCTTCTTATCTCATTTTCTTGAGTTCTACTTCAGGTAGGATGAAACAAACCTGGTCAGGAAAACTTACAGTTTGTGCCCTATGCACTGACAGCAGATGATGCTTTTTAATGGATTCAGTCTTCCTTCACAGCAGGGTCACAGTAAAATATTCACCTGTATCATGAATTATATATAAACCTTTAGTTTATACCCGATTTTTTGGAGCAGGCTGCTGGACAAAGAATTGCAAATTTGCCCAGCCTGAAGAAGGCAGGTTTGTAACTATTAGGACAGCTGTCCCTAGAGCCTGCTTCTGTGTGCATGAGGGGAAATGACTGTCTCATTTTAAGGAAAAGAGCATGAGGGAATAGGAGGATTTAATAATTTTTTGCCAAGTTTTAAAGCTGGAGTGAGACAGCAAGAGGCTGATAGTGATGTTTTGATTTCACAAAGAGCTGGAAGCTTCCTTGGTCTCCTAACCCAAAATATTGAGGTTTCATCCAGTTAAGGTGGTATCTACCTCTTTAAAAAAACTGGGACTCAGGGAGCAGTGACGGCTGCTTCTTTCTGTGTATAGAACTATAATCCTTCTCAATTATCAAAGATATAAATTACTATTATTTCCTTACCAGATTGAACATCTTCCTTAAATATGTGAAAGAAAAATTGTAGGTTGTCTTATGAATTTTCCTCTTGGAAAAACTGCCTATTCTTAACATACAAGTTCAATGAAAGTTCAAAAGTTTATCAGTTCAAAGGCTGTATTCTAATAACTTATCTGCCATTTTCTCAGATCATATTTTGATACTTTGAATTAAGAGATACTTTTGTACTGCCTTCGTGTAAAAGCAATCAAACAGCACTTTTCACAGGCCTATCACAATATCTATTGATCATAATCAAACTACAGATAGTGTTAGTATTAGAGGGTTCCTTTGTAGGACAATTTGTCAATTGTCAGAGCAGATCAATGCTGACTGTGGCAGGACATTTTTTTCCTTGCCCAGTATAACTCCATCAGGTTTCACCCTGTGAAGAATTGCCATGAGGCAAAGCTCAAGGAGTTTGCAGGTGAATCAGATATTTTTTGTAGGTAAATCAGAAGTTTTACACTTCCTAGGCTCAGTCACCCTCATTCACAAGGACTACTGGATATATAGTCTCAGTGCTATCAGCAGTGTCATTAACAGCCAGCTCTGGAAAAGTGAGATGTCAGAAAGCAGGAAAGAATAAAGTGCCTATCTCTATGAAGTAGGGTAAAATAAAAAGTAGTTCAGAACTATGGAGCTTCCAGGTTATTTTTAGCTCCTGGAAAATGCTGAAATAATTAATGCAAACTGATTTTAACATCTAGGAGAAAACGAGTAGGAACAAGCATAGATTTGTTAAAAATAAGCAACATCAGTCATTCCAACACCACCTGATAAACAGTTTTTTATGTAGAGAAACAGAAGTCATTGAATATTTTTATTTTAGGGAGATTTTCGTGCTATTTCATATGACTTCTTCCTAACATGACTCTGTAAGAATGGTCTGGGTGGTGCAGCTTCCAAGATAGGGATTATATTGTCTGAGTGATGAGAAACAGCCAGGACATACTACTGAAACAAGCTGTAGGTGATGACGTTATGCAAGAATCAGTCCTTGGTCCAGCTCTCTTCAATATTTACAATATCAAGCTACGAGGGGGAAAATAAAGTATACTTTTATATTTTCAAAAGGCACCACATTGGGGCTGACCACAGCTAAAATTAAAAATGATCCTGATGGCTGAGGAAAATGCTTTGAAAAAGCAGAGTAACTGTCAATGTAAAAGGCGAAGTACTATTCTTTAGAAGGCTTTATGAAATAAACATAGAATAGAGACCAGCTGGCAAAATATAGGTTTTTCATGAAACCATTAGAGGACCATTAAGAATCATGAGCTGAAGAAGGGGAGATACTTGCAAAACCAGCAAAAGCCATAGTAGTATAAACAGAAAGTTAAGACGTGAAAAATCCTTCCACTCCATTCAGCCCCAGTGAGCCCAAACCGCTTTCACAGCTGCAGGACTGAGTCTCATGTTGGGTGATGTCTTTAAAAAAACATGTGGATCAGCAGCAGAAAGTCAGAGGAGACCAATAAAACTGATTAGGAGTCTAGAAAGGAAGTGAACCAATCATCTGTAGTTATGTTAGCCTATGTTACAGAGGACAGAGGGAGGAATCAACCCTCACAAACACAGCAATACAAAATTGCAGAAAGGAATGATTTGTTTTTCACATCCACAGTGACCCAGACAAATCTTAGGCATAAGATGGAGCAATTTAAACTCAGGTGAGACACTGGGAAGAGCCTGGGAAAGATAATGAAGGCCTGGAAGAGGAAGAATGAGCTATAAGGAAGGCCATCCCAGAAAAGGATGTATACCTGTGTGTCCTGTGGACTCTCTACGGGCAGCTCTCTGGTGGACTTGTGTGCTTAGAAAGAGGAGAATGATGTCACATAGTGCCAGAGGCTATGTCATAGGCAAAACCCATCAACATTTCCATTTTAACCCTAGATATATTCCTCCCTACCCAGGCCTTACTGATCTTAAGTTTGATAGGCTTTTGTAACACCAGGTCTAGCCTATCTACAAAATCTATGAAAAATCAAACAAAATATCATGGTATGGAATTAAGAAAAAAAATCTGATTGAAAGCCATACCTAGAGAAGTAAAAAATTTATTGGATGAAACATTCATTGGACAGAACTGTGATTTAACACCTGGAACCAGAATTTATTTGCTTACAAAGGGTTTTTTTTGCTGAAAAAGGCATTGACGTGTAGATGATGCTTACAACATGGTGGATGGCTGAAGGAAACTTAAATTTTGTGCTATTATTGAGAAGGAAGTGGTCTTGCTTGGTTGGTTTTGAGTAAACTTCTAGGGTTTTATCCTGTAAAAACAAAGCTTAGAGTACAAGTTGTTCTGTCTCAAGGGACATCTGTAGTTTCAGGAGGAGACTTTCTAAACTCTCTTGAGATACTCTTTCACAGCTCATCTACAACCGACACCTTTTCTCTGGGCAGATGTCTTGGAGTGTACTCAGCAGAGTCATGCTGAAGCAGACTTTGGGTGAGAGGCGTGTGACTTGCATTTCTTTCTCTGACTCATAAGTCAGTGGAAAAGATTTTAATGTCCTTGCAGTATATTGCTACCCCAAATGGAGTGTGAATTATGTTACTTTCTATATGGCCACCCAACTGTAGAACGTTCTTCAAAGCGACAATTACAAATTAAAAAGAAATGCATTTTTAAATATGTTTCTCAGTTAGAAGCATGGCAACTTGTCTCACCTTTCAGAACAGAGCTAGAAATGCGAACAATGTAGGCGCCATTCCCAGGTTCAGCATTGGAATATGGTGTAATACATACTGTGGAAAAAGTCCATTCATTTTTATCACATGCAGTAACATAGAATAACATCATGTAGCAAGTTCATTGCCTCTGACCTAATGCTTACAAAAAGGCATCCATAAATACTGAAGATGCCTATGAGATAGTTTTTGTATCTCAGATTACACATTTCTAGAGTTTAGAGAATGCCTGACCAGGGGTGAACTTCCCTGGCACATCATCTTTTTTCCAGAACGTATTGTTCTTGGATCTATCCCAAAACATACACAGGGATGGTCCAGTGTTTCTGTGGACAGTCTTTTTCTTGGGCAGTTCAGCTTTTGCTTTGGATGCAACCTAATCCTTAACAATATGGTCATCTAAGTCTGTTTATTGTTTAGTATTCATCTGTCAAGAGAAGTAAAGAATATTCTAGAAGAATCCAATCAATTCTAGTAGAATCACCCAATGTTAAACCATTTGATTTGTTTTGGATACTTCTTTAGCCTTTCTATTCATTGTCACTCATTTTTTTCATGGAATGCGAAAATGCACTTAAGAACACTCCTTTTTTGTGCCCCCTACTAATTTATTACCATTTTCTGAAGGCGCTGTGCTGTTATGCTTGAATATAACAAAAAACTCCCCTTGGCTTCAATATTAGCAGAAAATTACCCAAAGTGAGCAGTTTTGTCGGTTGGAAACTATTTATTTATGAAAGAGCTTAGTCCTGTGAGTTACTGAATGTCTGCTAGCAGCTACTGATGATATTTAGCTTCCACGGATGTCCACAGAGGCTGACAGCACTCAGTAACTTGCAGTACTCCATCAAAATTAACAGAGAGAATTAATTTCAAATAAAGTGCAAAACACAAAGTAACATCCTCTCTGGCATGTGTATTTTTTTATCGCAGCACATAACCTGAATGCCACGTGGAAATTATACCTTTTCAGCTATAACAACTTTTTCCAAAGTTTAGACACATTCTCACACTGAGAAATGTTTGCCACATTTTGTTCATGCTCATGAGGTCGTGACTAAGATAAATAGATTTTAGAGAAACATTAGAGTGGGAGTATGTAGGAGGAATTTTATATTGCTAGCTCATTTTTAGCAGATAGAATTTTAAAAGCTTGCTGAATTTTGTGCTTGATTCCATTAGAAAAGAATATGACAATGGTTCCTATGGAATATAGATCCTTATAGAATAGCACATTTTAATTTAGTGTGAAATGAAATATATCATGGAAAGCCACTGAATAATATCTAAGGAAAACAACTTTAAATCCCGACATTTAAAAGCATGGCAAATGGATGTCGATGGCAACAAGACTTTAAATAACTTCAAAAGGGTGTAAAATTTGGCCCAGTTTCTCTCTAAGCTAGTGACAGGACTTCCAGGCATGTTAATGAGAGCTGGATGAGACACCAAATCCCGAAGACTTTATTTGGCAAGTCATATATCCCAGCTCTGGCACAACTCCAACGGAGCTGTGCCCTGGGCTGTCTGTGCCTTTGCTGAGACTCTGACACTCCTACTGACCTCTGCCAGGCTGCTTCAGAGACTTGTCACTTAGCCAAAGCAAGACTATTTTATGTGTTTCAGCTGCAATAATAGATTTCTTTTGGAGAAGGTGAGAATCATTTTGAAGCCATGAGTAAGACCATGTGAGTTTTTCAGAGGAGGGAGGATGGGGAGTGACAATAACTGTGATTGGATCAGAGGAAAAACAGGGCATCTGTCGATGAGTTTAGGCCTTTTTCCAAGTTTTATCCATCATACATGTATAATGTGATCCATACACCTGCATATCTCTTGGTAACACAGATCTGACTACAAAAGTAGGACCAAGGAGTTCAAAGTGTGGGCCTTTGGGGAACAGCAAGAGATGAACTTTAGAAAATGACAGCAAGGAAAACAGGACAGCCTTAGTGTGGGAACCAGAGAGAGGAGTCAAGGAAGCCAAGGAGACAAGAAGTCCAAGACTAAGGAAGTCTGGAAGCGTTATCAACAGCTACGGAAATCAAAATATAAGAAAGGGCTTAACAATAAAGATCAGGAGGTTTTACCTGTCACCATTCTCTGTTGGTTTAATCCCACCTTCCCTTCTCACTGCACCCTGTTGTGAAAGAGTACAGCTGAATTTGTGACATGATTGTAATATTCAATAGACTGACTATTATAGCCACAGGATAATGATTTTACTGGAGAATGAACTCAGGAAGAAAGCGCCTTAGTCTAGACTAAATATTTATCTAAATCACAAAAGCAGTAGAAACATCTGCAAATAAATAATATTTTTTAAACATGTGGTCAGTCTTGCCTGGACAGGACTTTTTCTACCCATTTAAATTGTATGACTTGGTTTCATTAGAAGCCCTAGGGACAAAAAAATCCAGTGCAGGATTTGAGTGACAGAATCAAAACTTGTATTTTTCCCATGGCTTCTGGTAGGGTCCTTTGCAAACCAAACCCCATCTGCAATGTATTCCATGTTCATCTCTATTTCTCAGTTGAACTATCATGTTAACCTTACTCTTCCCTGCCATGTGCTTGGCAACAGCTCCATCCTTCCTCAGGATGGGACTTTTTCCTGACAGCAGAAGTTACGAAGGGGCCTCCAGATGCTCCTTTGCAGCCATCTGAAGCGGCTGGGGTGCTCTTGGGTGAAGGCCTGTCATGCTATGCCTAGGGACTAGGTGTACAGAGTAGCCCACCCACTGGGCCTCTACAATGGCCAGCATGGCTTGGACACTGCACTACTGTTTGCACTGGGAAGCTGAAAAGAGGGAGAGTTTCCAGAGGTACCATGACATTGAGGTGACTTTTCCAAGCATGGTGCCCAGTCCTTCTCTTCCCTCAGGCATGAACAGGGCAAGCAGGGTTGTAATGCTGGTTTATAGACCTAGTGAATAACAAGAAATAAATATTTTGCTGCCTAGTGCTAGTTACATGATATTGCCAGATCTATTCACCAGCTGTGGTTAAAGGTTTGCCCATGCAGCTGAAGATGCACCCAACCTGCATTTACTGCAGCACTCAAGGGTGTTGAAGCCACTCGTGCAGTTTCTGCTTTCAACTTCCTGTACTTTTAACGGGGATGCTTGCAGTCACTCTAAGATCACTAAGCAAGAATACCTGTCAAGAAGTAATGAATATTTGCCAAGCAACCATGTTAATCACCTCATTTCAGCCTGCTTGTATACTTACAGCAACGTGCCTGCAAGATGTGCCTCGCCTGATATTTATGTGAAAAGTCACATGAGCCGTGGGAAGAATGGAAAACCCTCCCAGGAAGACCTGGAAGTGCTGCAGCGTGGGAAGGACAGTGTGCCATGACCCCCAGGAACAGGGTGCAGGGACTGCCAGGAAGTGGGTTTCCTCTCTGGAGGGGGTATGTTGGCTTTGTTTGGTTAATTAGACAGATCCCCCATCTCCATGCTCATAGACAATGGTGGCTCACTTTAAAGGAAGAGATAAAAAGTCAGGAAAGGGACAGAATGAAGAAAATCCACAGCAGGATGTTTGCTATGCTCCAGCTCCTCTGCATTTAAGCAAAATTTTTTAAACCTCGTGTTAAGCTTTTCCATCACACATTTATTCAGATGCAGCCTCACTCCTTTTGAAGGGCACTTTGTAATCATTTTATCCAGATTCAGACTATTTGCAATCCAGAGGGAAAGCATGCATTCTTTGCAAGACAAGTACAAAACATATCTGAACACAAATCAAAAGAATGTTTATGGCATGCACGCTCTGTACCCATTACTGAATCCCCAGGGCTCTTTCTGTTTGTTTAGGGTTTTTTTCTTCTGCTGCCTCTGGTTGAACTGGGTGTAAACTCAGCAATGAATAACAATGGTTAAAATGGATAGCAAAAAAAGATATGACATTCTTGAAACTTTCCATGTTTCAAACTTAGATTCAAGTGAATACTACCAAAGGAACACCTCCCAGTGGTCTCAAGTAGATCTTTCTTCAGCACATCAGAGGTTTGCTTATCCATCTGTCATAGGGTGCTCTTCATTTCAATCCCAGGCAAGCTCAGATTCACTGTTTAATGAAAAACAGCATTTGCACAAAGTGGAGAGAAAACACATTGTTTCTACAGTGCATTGTGTTTTACACTGCTCATGAGACAGCGTTTCATACCCCATAAAAAAACATTATCTGTAACTTACCATGCATGCTAGAAAAAAAAACGTTGTGCCTTGAAAGAGATATCTTGTTTCTGAAAACATTTTATCTCTCACATTTCCCTACCCACAAAGTAAACTGTGTTTACAAGCAAATCCACTCAACCCCCTAATAGTGACCAAGAGTAAACATCTGACATGTACTGCTTTCAAGCTCCTCTTTGTTTAGGCATGAATTGTTCATTTTTATGTCTTTTGTATACTGCCTAAAGGAAAGACAAATGATACAAGAGATGTTTTACATTATCAGTTGTGACAGAGGTTATGCCTGTGTTTATCTGATCCTCTTTTATTGCATTACAAATGGTAAGATAAACTGCCGGGCATACAATGGTCATTAATTTCAGGGCACATCTTCACATTGGATTTTTTAATTTAAAATGTATTAGATGCAAGATATCCAGTTGCCAAAGATCCTGGTCATTTGCAGAACCTGTGGCAGTCCTATGGAATAAAAAATTTCTTCCCAGTATCAGTGCCCAACTGATTTTAAAATATGAGTGCCTATTTTTTTTCATTAAGAAGAATCTATTTTCCTGCCTATCCAGTCAGATGTGGCAGTTTGGAGTGTCCCATCTCACTAAGCACACCCTCCACTGCCATCCATAGAAGAGAGAGAGGAAGTGAAGAAAAGAGAAAAAGATAGTGATGAACATGGTCCTGTAAAATACCTGTTTACCTGAGTGCACCTTCTGTCTCTGATGTAATTTTCTGTCTTGGGAGAGTTTAAAAAAATCAATGCAAAACTTTGAAAGGGAAAAAATAACACATGGAGTATGTGGGGTTTTTTTCCTGGGCCTAAGATTTCTTTGCTACTTGACAGAACTCGTTGTTATACACACTAGCTTTATCTGAAAGTAGCTGAAGCTCCAAACAGAAATCTATCAGTGATGCAACCTTTTGCCTTGCTTTACAGCTCTGGATCTTGCAAACACCCAGTTTTCAGAGTTTTTCAGAGGGGGGAAAAAAACCTCTAGAAAAACGTTTACAGCAGAAGGCTGTGCCTTAGCCTAGCATCACACCAAAAGCTGAAGAACCAGCCCAGCTGAGGGTGCCTAATGCTTACTAGCAAAGGGACCAATTTTCAGCCTCACAGCTTTGCCATGGCTTTGGCATTCCTGTTCTTTCTCCTGCAGGAAGAAAAGAAGCAAGTTTTGAAATTTCAGGAAAAAGCATTCAATGAGATCTGAGATTAATGCTAATAAGCAAGAGGCAGTTTTGTTGACAGCCCTGGGTTTTGTTTAGTTTGTATCTTCAATGGCCTCTGGTAGTCTGAACATTGTTAAAGGAATCATCCGGAGAATATGTTGCTGTCTTTCACTGTCCTTTTTGGAGGTCCACTAGGATGTGGCTAAATTATAAGACTGGAGGCTGATCTGCTGCATGCTGAAAGAATTAAGTGAACTCCAGTCCAAACTCTCTCCTAGCACTCTTTGTTTTTTGAGAGCTCTTTTATACAATAACTGGAAAGAAGGTAGTTCAGGTAAATACTGCCCTGCTGATCTAACACAGATAGGTGGGATGCAGCTTCTTGGGGTGCCTTCATGAGCTCCGTTGCCAGCATGTGAAGAGCAATCTTTGAAGACGTTGTCTTTTTTCCAAAAGGGTTTTTGCAATAAGCTTAACCGATAAATTTCAAACCTCCCAAAACCTGTGACTGTGTGGCATCTCCAGAGGACATCTTCAAAAGTATAAGAAGACATTTTTTTCCTCTCTGGGATTACCTCACTCCTTCCTACTAGGATAGGGTGGAGGAATTACCCCATTTCTGACTACAGAAGCAAAATGGTAGCTCATTTTCCACAGAAACTTTCGCTGAAATGCTCTGAGCATCTCTCTTACCATTCCCCATGTGGGCTCTTCATCTGGTCCCTGGGGTGGCAAAGGGCAGGTAGTGGTAGGGACCCCAGTACTTAGGGCTTGGTGCTGCACAGTCACACTCTGTGCACTTTACATGGGATAGAGGGTGTAGCTGAGGTTGGCTAGGGGCTCTGCGGGGGTTGAGGGAGGAGGGGGGTGTGTTTGAACTATTTCATGAGTTATTTTCTTGCTCCTTATAACATGTGCGGTGCAAGTTCCCTCCCTTTCCCAATAGAAGGAAGGTCTACTGGTTCCATCCTGAGAGTTAGAAGGACCCTGGAGTTAAATGGGGACACTGGAGTTCTGTGGGGTGTAGACTCTAAGACACCTCAAGACATTGTGTATTTTGCTTTTTTGTCTCTTTCTGGGTCTGCACCTATCCTCGCCAGCCCAGCTGCACATCTCTGTAAAAAGGGCAATGACAGCAGGCTATTTGCAGGGCCGTATAGCCTTATCTTTAACTCCAATTCAGAATTCCATTTTCCTGAGCATTATATCCCATTTCCAAGTCCCTATCTCCCTTTTCTCACATCTTTGTTTCCTGTTGGCAGCAGTGCATCAGCACTAGCACACTGCTATGTGGCACCTACATTACAACATAATACTGCTGTACCTTAACTGTCTGTCTGGGGCTAATGAAGGCCATGACGGCAGTCTACTCACAGCAGTACAGCGCCTGTTAACTGCCCAGATATTTGACTTTCTACCTGGATCAGTTTGGCATCCTGCACTGAACTTTGTGCTGGCCCATCTTGACTTTCCCAATAGCTGGCTGCACTTGTTGGGAGCCATACCTTAGTCCCACAACAGGCCCAGCACCTAATGTAGGCACAGCACACCATGGTTGCCTCTAGAGAAAAATTCTGGGGCAAGCCCAAAGAAAATAAATGTCTAAAATAAGGTTGCCACCATAGCCACTTCCTCGCAGCCCTTACCACTTCACTGTCCTCCAGGATCCTATGGTTTTCTTGTGAACTGAAAGACCCTTGTGAGATCTGTCTGAAGGATCTATCTGTGAGACAGGGTGTATTAAATATGGTTACCAGTATTGCCTCCCTGTGGTCCCTCTACTGACATTCAGACAGTGCAGTGACAGCTGGGCTGGTATTGTCTCTGTCAGGCATCTAGAAAGCAGCAATTTTCCGTCTTGAAAAAATCACTCCTTCCCTGAACATTAAGGTGAAACTTCTTCAGCTTTGGGTGCCAGCACACACTAAACAACTGCTCTTCTTTCCAGATCAAAGCTGAGCAAATATATGGTGGTGAATAACTTATTTGATCATTGTTGCTTCCTTCCCACCCTTTCTCCCTAGAAATATAGAGTGAGCCCTGTTATTGCTAGCAATGTAACCCAGACAAACTCAGCACCCCATGGTGGTAAGCACAGAGGCAAGTTATTAATTTGTAGAGGCAGATCCCCTGTCACCTTCCAGAGCTGAGTCACACCATATTTATTTGCAAGGTAATGCTGGTTCATGT
Source organism: Psittacus erithacus (assembly GCA_009867235.2). Taxonomy (NCBI): domain Eukaryota; kingdom Metazoa; phylum Chordata; class Aves; order Psittaciformes; family Psittacidae; genus Psittacus; species Psittacus erithacus. Next base: position 33,164 of record WYDI02023480.1, on the reverse strand, counting down.
GAGACCTAACCTAGGTCCTCTTGCAGAAAGAAGTAATCTCCACACCCACCCTTCCCCATCTTCTGCCCTACAGCTTGTGTTTCTACCTAAATGAGGCAGGCTGTATTTTCTGTCCTCGAGGGTCATGCTGTAAAGCCTGCTGCATTCATTGAAAAGATGGCTATGCTTTGGTAGGAAAGCTATACCTGCGTAGAGTTGGTGTGTTGTCGTAGGTTTATAAGGCAAGCTGAGATCCTGTGGGACAACAGGCACCATGGAAATGTGTCGTGGTTTAAGCCATGCTGTAAATCACAACTACACAGCTGCTCGTTCACTCCCCAGCCCTTCCTTCCCCCCACCCTGAGCTCCCAGAGGGATGGGGAGGAGAATCGAAAGAATGTATCTCCTATGGGTTGAGATAAGAACAGTCCAGTAACTAAGGTATAACACAAACCACTGCTGCTACCACTAATAATAATAGTGGAAGGGAAATAACAAGGGAAGAGAATACAACCGCTCACCATCTACCAACTGATACCCAGCCCGACCGAGCAGTGACCTAGCCCTTCCAGATAGCTCCCAGTTTACATCCTGGGCATGATGTGCTGTGGTATGGAATACCTCTTTGGTCAGTTTGGGTCAGGTGTCCTGTCTCTGCTTCCTCCCAGCCTCCCCTCCTCCCCGGCAGAGCATGAGGCTCAGAATGTCCTTGGTCAGACTAAACATTACTGAGCAGTAACTAAAACCACCAGTGTTATGAGCGCTGTTCCCAGGCTGAAAGTCAAAAACACAGCACTGCACCAGCTACTAAGGAGAAAAAAATGACTTCTACTGCTGAACCCAGGACAAAATGTAACATCATAATAATTATCACCATCAAACACAGAAGGCAAGAAAATAAATATTTTCCCCCATACAATGAAATCACTGCTTTGTGGAGGAGTGTTGCGGCACATGTCATAAAGAACACCACACTAATCAGTTTATTAGACAGCTGCAAGAGCAAGCAGGTCACAAAAAAGCAAAGAAGGAGGCTATTTTGTCTCTTTCTTTGTTGGGAGAGTGGAAAAGTGAAGGTGGGGGAAAGGAAGATAAGAAAGATCTGCCCTCTTACTGCAGTGGCTCTCTATTTATAAAAAAGAAAATGCTTGGAATCTGTGGTGAAAAGGCGCCTGTATCCATATTTATCCTGAAGTACAGAGGGGCTGACTGTAGCTGTCTTCTCTGTCTCCCCAGGGCAATAAAAGAAAGTTTCCTCCCAGCTGCCTGCATTGACTGGCAAAACACAGAAAAGGTGAGAGCACAGAGGAGAGCCATGGTGTTTTCCCTGGCTGGTACCTCCTCAGAACCACATGCAGCAGGTGGGAGCTGAGGGAATTGGACTCTTTCTGCCAGCTTTAAGCAGGCTTTATGGCAGGCCCTACAAAAACAATTCAGAGCATCAGATCCTAATTGTCTTGGGGCTTATTAGGCAAAAGCATAGCTGGAAGTTAAAAAAAAAAAAAAAAAGAAGAGAAAAGAGAAAAAACGGAAAAAATGTTTCTCTTCCTCCCTACTCTTTCTCTTTCCACCTTTTAATTCTGAACCTATGTATTTTTTTTACCTTATATTGTAAATTATAACTGATAACACAATCTAAAAAACATCAGGAAAATAAATTTAAAAAAAGAATCTCCCTAGCATCAGAACTTGCTGATAACATTGTATTCTAAAAACCTGTTTTTCATGTGTATGGACTAGCACTCCAAGGAAATGGCAGATATTAGCTGTTGATAAATGTGTATGAACATATCAATGTATGTGACTGGATCAGTTCTTGAAACAAAGTTGATTTAAGCCACCTTTGGTTCTGTCTACACAACAAAAAGTCAAGAAAATCATAGATAAAAGCAATTGGCGCCCAAAATTTGCACAAAAGGCATTCAGAGGTTTTATTGTGGACAGCTTGGGTGCTGCTGCATCAAACTTATTATGCACACTGCCACTGCCCCATGTCATACTGGGACAAGCACAAGTGGTCTCCAGTGTCTTTAAACTCAGTGTCCAGTTCAACCTTTTCTGGCGATGTAATGTGTAAAGAGGTGTTGCCACTTCTGCATTTAGATGTTCCTATCCACTATTGGCTCCCTCCTTGAGCTAACCTGGTGGGTCTTTGCTTCTTCTCAAAGGGTGCTTCTTCCCATTGAAGCTCAATTCTGCTCTCAAAAAAATATTTACGAATAGGTAGGAATATGCATATTTTAAAGTTCTAAAATAATGAAATTAATTAAAAAGTTAAAAAGTTACATATAGTGTACATGCAATTGCTTCTACCACCTCCCCATGCGATCCCTGCGTGATTGCCCGGGCACTTACACAGGCACAAAGTAAGACACGCAGCCAGGTCACTGCACTAGTTTTGAAAGTGACAGGACTAGATGATTTCCCACCTTAACTAATTATAATTCTGTTCTATTTATTCTAGTAGCTGATTAATACATGTATGTTTTACTGCCAGGTTTTCCATAACACTCTAAGAAAGCTTCCTCCAAATTTCTGCAAGATCCTGTCATTGTTATCCTCATATCTCATTTACCTCTTCTTTTCCACATGTCTATAAATGCTTAGCAATGCTTAGGCTGCTGATTTGCTACAAATGTTCCTACCCTGCTGGAAAACAGCGCTTACTGGACAAGATGACAGCAAAGCTCAGTCATTTTTTCTATGAAAACTGGAGATATCCGAGATCTGAATAAGAATTATTCTAACAATTTTTTTTTCATTCCAGTTTCCACAAAAATAATAATATTAAAAAAAAATCATGGTTTTCATGATCAGAAAACGTATTTGATTCTAAGAATGGGTTGCTGTTGGAGGTAGAGGTGTCCCAGAAAGCTTGACCCTGAAGCAAAGTGATCAATTGTAAACGAGCAAGCTGCCTGGTTCAGTGGAAGGCACCCAGGAGAAGTCTTAAATATGAAAGGGCTGAGATAAAGCAAACACAACTTTACTGAAACTAGAAAATTTATCTGAAAATTTATGCATGAAAGAATTTTGTATTTACTTTCAAAAGTGAATGAACTGGAAAATCTGGCATGATATTCTTTTAAATGTTGGAATTATAATTAAAACAATTTTAAAACATTCAAAAGCACAATGAAGTCTAATTAACGCAGTTTCTTTGAAGGAAAATGGTGACTCTATAGCCTCCTAGAACACACTAATAAATTAATAGGGAATAAAAATTGTTTGGACTTTTGATAGAATAATCCACCAAGAGAAGCTACAAAAGAAACAAAGTAGCCAAGTACACAGAGGGAAAACTTTTCTGCTTCAGAAACTGGCAAAGAGACAGAAAAGAAGAATAGGTTGTTAATTGCTAAAATGGCAGAGGTTAATAATCAAAACTTCTGAATTCGTTTTTAATAGAACAGGTTCCTGCTTTTTTTAAAAAAAGCAAATTTATTTAAATCACATTGTCTCATAGGAACGTGAATTTCAATGAAATTTGCTATGGAAAAGATCAAAATGAGTCATCTGAACTATACATTTTTAATTACTTTGCAGTATTTCATTATAACTAAAATTTCATTTCATTACATGAACATACAACATTACTGATTTACTTCTACTTACAATTTACTATAAAAATCAATATGATATAGCAAAAATATTGTTGAATTTAAACATCTCAAGCTACAGAGGAAAAAAACATCTCAGTTGTCTGAAATAACTTTTTTTTCCCCCCAGAACTTTTGTTCTCCATGAAATGGAAATCTTGTTTCTGGACAAGAATTAAAAGGGAAAAAAAAAAAAAAAAAGGGATCAAACTTTCAAGGTACTAACATTTTTTTTAGGATGGCATTTTATTTCATTTACTAACAAAAAAGATGGACCATGCCCCACTCCAGAATTGGCATTCCCTATTAGAATCGAAAGAAGATGTGAAGTTGAGCTACAGCTCTTGCAATAACCCCTACATTAGCATCAAACACTGAAAAGATTTAGCAGAAATCGGCAGGATGAAACAAGCAAGATGAACGTGGGACAGCAGTTTAGCAGGTGAGGCTCAGTGCTGCTATCTGAGCTATAAGGTGAGAACTGTCCTATGCACACATTGGTTTTCTGATGTTAAGGTCATGTTTGCAGGGCATATTCGCAATGAATTTACTGATTCAGTACCCAGCAGAGCTCATTCACTGTGCTTACAAATAGTGGTGTGTGGAGATACCAGTAATTAAGTGCAGATATTCAGAAAATAGATGCAAAGTATAATTTTCTAAAGCATGTGAAGGTCACCTGGGAGTCATCACTGGGGGCAAATGTATGAAGACAGTAGCTCAGCAACAGCAAGTCAGCAACCTACCAGGGCATAAGGATCCATAATGAATAGCTTAAAGATTAACACACAAAAGGCTACAATGCAATTATATAAATCAAGCATATGCTCTCACCGGGAGGGCTGTGTTCAGTTCTCACCACTGTCCCACAGATGTGACAGAAACAGTGAGAAGTCAGGAACAACTTCAAAGGGAAGAAAGGTTTAGAGGGCTAGAAAAGCTTCTGCACATGAGATGTGGAAAAGGTCAAGCAGCACACATGTGCATGTTTTGCTCTGCAAGGAGCATCCCATGGTAAATAGGATGCCCAGCTCTGTCCTTTGAGTGAGCACTGGCATTGAGGTACATGTGAACCTGAGCCTGTACAAAGAATGTGCGGGGGTCCAGCCTCCAGAAACACCTTCACTGTAGATTTCTAGAGCAGGCTGATCCTGGAGGCAAAGCACCAAAAAGAAAGGGACACATTGAAAGTACATCAAAAAATAAATGGTACAGAAAAAGTGCATGAATGATTAATAAAGCTGTACGCAATTAAGACAAGGGTGTCATGTTAAAAATGAAACAGTTGCTTTTTCACACAGCACATAAACCAGATTACAGAACTCTCTGCTGCCATGTAGAACTGAAGCCCATTTAGCAGAATTCAGAACATAATTAGGAGCAGAGGTAGAGCACAGGAACATTCTGTGGTGAAGTGGTAAATAGTTTTCAGCAGTGCTCTGTAACCATAAATAATCCTGCATTCAGGTTTAGCCTTTCTGTAAGGGGGGGTGGACAGAAAAATTTAGTCAAGTATCTTTAAGATACATTTTTGAGGTTTTTTTATATAGTACTGAAAGTCTTTAGACTTTATGTGATTCTGGAAATGGTGGCAAACACCTAGTTCATAGAGAATATTATACCCAATGTATAACCATTAAATCAGTTTAGGGAGGGCCCTTGAGAAAATGATACCATCTGAAGAATTCTGCAAACAGACTAAATTACGTAATAAAGTCTTGGTTTGATTGTTTATGGGTTTGTTTGTTGATGTTTTTCTTGTTTGTTTTTTTAATTTAAGCTCAGTAGCTCAGTATTTTCAGTACAAGTATGAATAAAGGTGGATAGTTTCTCCCTGAAACCAGTTCAACTGATACAAACACTCCACAGAGAGGACTTTATCCCACATGCAGGTTCTGTGGGCAAGCTCCTTGTCCCAGCTAGAGATTTCTTCCATTATAGCAGGAAAGGTTCCTAAAGTCTAAGGGTTTTGCCGAAAGCATTTTCCCTGCAGAAGCACGAGGGAACCATATTCCAGCTTGGCTGCAAAGGTCAGGAGTGGGCAGCAGCCTTTGGAGGCATGGGTCTCTCTAGGCGTTGCTGTGGTGGGAGGAGAGGTGATGCCCCAGCCCAGCCTATGCCTGGCAAGGTGTGAGGTTAATCCCTTTTTGCTGGCTCAGGTCAGCATCATGACACATCACCCTCTAGGCTTCTAGACAAGCACTGTCATTCCACACATTAGGCACATCTTACTGGTTTCTCTGTAAGCATGGTTTTAAAAAAAGCCTTTGCATGACTTGAAACCACCACCAAAACCACAGTGGTTTTGTGCAACTAAGCCAATCAACTCAAAGCCAAGTTGAAAGGAGCTGCGCCAAAATAAGACCCATGGGTAGCTGGGAGGCTCCTTGCCTGGTTGAGTGACATTGCTTTAGGTTCACCATTGATCTAATGCCTGGACATTTCTATATGTTTCTAAAAAAACCCTTCTGCTTCATGAAAAACTTTTTAGCTAGTTGAAAGTGTCCCCATGTTTGTTTAGGTGAAATCTTCTGGTCTGAAAATGACTGTGCGTGCCTTCTGCAAATTTAGTCTCTGCTTTCTGGCCTACAGGCATCCCAAGTCACTGCTTAACCATTTCAGTTTTTCCTTATGGATTAGAAAAACTCCTCAGCCTCTTTCTATGACAAAAAAGAAAAAAAGAATTGCACAATTTCGTCTGCACTGCTGCATGCAGAGATTTTTTTGAGCATACAGTTGATATCTGTATGATTTAAGTGAAACTGCCTATTTTTAACACAATATGAAATCTATCTGAATAAAAATACATTCCATGTGACGCTTGTGATAGTGCCTTGAAAATATTGTAATAATTAGTGGGGAGCCACAATAGAAAATCTCTTAATTCTCTGCTGCTATCCTCCCATTTCTTGGTACCACAGAAGAAACAGAATGGGCCACATCTGCGGTATTATGTAGGGGTTTGTTTGATATACAGTACTGCATTATACCCATATTCAAAAGTGTAAACACTAAAGTGTGAAATAGCTTACTCCTGAAAATGTTCATGGCATGATATAGATGCAGCCTCTTGCGCATGAACCAGCATATATGTCTGGATCAATGACCAGAACTTGCAGGGGTCTGCTGGAAGAAATCCATTACTAGGGTCTGCCACACTGCAGTTTTGTGCAAATAAGCTGAATGCTGGGATAGAAGCAATCAAAATGCATATACAGTAAACCACTGGCAAAATTTTGCTATGCTCATTATCCATAACATTTTCCCTCTGTTGTCACCTTGTGTAAGAACTGACTTTTTTCATATAGCAGAACAATGATAAAGAAAATGTTTTGTTGGAGCCTAGGCCTTTTCCATTGTGCTGCTGCCCTTGGAATCAATTTCCTTATTCTTAGCCTGACCTTAGTATCCATTTCCTCCTTCTTCAATTCAGCTGCAATATCTCGAATTTCTTTAGACCTACTCCCATCCCCCAGATACCCAGCGCAAGGGACATTTGTACAAGGAAAGTGGAGTCTGAACGGCTCTTGCAAAGAAAAATCGTAAGTAGATAAACAGAACCAGAATGTACTCAATCCAACCTGTGCCACATTTACACAAAACATCATTATCTTGATCCTGTTTGCTCAGAGTACAGCAGATGCAACTTAGCTTGAGCATCTGAATAGGGTGCTTTAGATAATATCGTGTTTCTTCAGACATGCAAGAACTATTTCCATAACATATAAGGAAAAATGTTACCTTTAATCCATCACCAGTACGGTCACGGAGCATAAGGATTTGATTTCTTTTTTCATATTCTTACATTGCTGCCTGCATCAACATTAGACTGGGATTGAAGTGAAGATGAAGTGCCCGTTTCAGCATGCAAGCTAGGGAAGACAGGTGACAAATAAAGCGGAAAAGAAACCATCTTACCAACCAGAGATATAAAAACACTTTTAAAAACAATAATCTGCATTGCGGAAGCTCTTGCTGTCTCTCTGTGCTCCATGGAAACCCTGCTTGGAAGCCATCAGTGAGGAGCAGCTTGCTGTACCTCAGGGCACTGGTCATTGGCAGAGAAGAGTGAGGAGGGCCAAGGTGGGCTGCAGCGGGGTGGCCAATGAACCCATCAGAGGGGTTCATGGCAGCCAGAAAAGCAGCCACAGCCCACAAGGCAGATACTGCAAATCCTTCTCCAGTCTTCACTCTGCAAATGGTGTGGCTCCCAAGAAAGCCATGCACGCCAGAAGCTAAACAAAACGAGAAAAAAAAAACCAACTGGACATCGAAGAAGTCCAGGGAAGGTGCTGGTTGTCCCTTGTGAGCTCTGCTGTGTCATGGCAGAAAGTTTGGCTGCCAGACTGCCAGCAAATGCCTTAAGCAGTCCAGTCCCAACAGAAGCCATCTAAGGAGGGCTGTGGGACTTTGTTCAAGGCACCTGTTGGCCTTCAGAGGGCAGAGCATGATGTGCCAGCGTGGGATGCTCTGCCACCCTCTTAGCCTTCAGCTTTCCTCATGGGCAGCTTTCTGTTGGAGTGCATCCTATGAGTGAGGGGCAGGTGCAGAAGACACTGGGGACCCCTGTCTGACTAAGGGAGGCCTAGCTGTAGGACTGAAAATTTTCTTGTGCATGTGTTTGGGTCTCACCAATAAGAGCACTCACTCTTGTTCCAGGATGTCTCCTTCTCCCCACACCTCCAAATCAGGACTGGCTGGCCTCCACCAACATAGACATGGCTTCCCTGACTCTGGAGCAACTGTGGTGGGAAAAAATAAGGAGCAAGCCTGCAGAAGTGTTCCCAACTGTATTAGCATGAGACTGAAACAAAAGAAATCCCTGGTGTGACAGGGAGCACAGCTGTAGTGGTGGTATAGAAAGATCTCATGACCAGACCAGGGCTTGTGGATGTTTCATTCCCATTACCACAGCCAAGCAAGCTGTTAGCAAACTCACTGTGCTTTAGCTAACAATTAATACAAACTTTGCAGAGGGGATGCTCTCACTTATAAGCTGTTCCCCACTGCCACTGCTGAGGCATCCCTGGCCACTCAGGCAGTGGTCTGTGCCTTGGTGATGGTGTTGCTTTCCTCAGGGGAACAGTGATTTTGGAGGCCAGAGGTGGAGGGTGTTTGCCTCGGGGCTGCCAGGCTGCCCTCTGCTCACCATAGCTACTCATGTCCCACTGTCATCCATGTCTGCAGAGTGAACTAATAACCAGCGAATGAGACAGAAATGGGGTCTGGAGGGGTCTCAGCATTTGAATGTCACCACAAGCATGGAGCGCGGGAAACTAAAGGTTCCTTCCTATCTCTGTGTTTACCACTCTCTGCGCAGTGACTTGTTTCCTGACACATGAGCCATGACTTGAAAGGAATTCAGGCTCCAGTAAATTTTACATCGTGCTTCAATGTGGCCTTTGGGATTGAGTAAGGGCAAATCTATTACACTGTTGCTATGGTGACCCTGGCACAGCCGAGATGAGGAGCACTGACGCCAGCGGTCCCACACAGGGTGATGGCACAGGCGGCGCAGCCAGAGGTAGGAACACCCTGAGGGGCGTGTGCCAGCACACACTGCCTTGCCTGCGCCTGTACAGTGTGCCCATCAGACCTGGCTGCAACAGGAGGATGAGGCAGCAGAAGATACCAAGTCCTCTCCCAGGCTTTGGCAAAATTAGCCTGTAACTTATTCTTACAGAAATCAGACTTCTACAGCAAAAGTGAGGAGTGTGTCCTTTGCATCAGTTGGTACAAGCAGTGCAAATCCGAGTGACCGGCTGCTTGTGGATCAATGAACAGCCGGGAAGGACAGCCTGTGCTTACTAAGGAGGGCAATAGCAGTGATGGATTTTAATCATTAAAATGATTTTATAATAAAAAAACGAAGGAAGCTGATCTGTCTTTTCCTCGTGAGCAATCTCAGCTTTGTGGATATTGATTCTTCTTTCTTGGATGCACTTTATTTATTTTACATCATGGACACAAACGTTTATTTTTGGTAAATTCTGTCTTAGCTTTTTTGCCTTCATCTATTTCCCTTTTGAATGGCCAGTGATGGAAGTTCGTATTTTCCCCTTCTGCTCAAGCAATGACGGTACAGTTTGTGGTGAGCTGCAATCATGACAATAGTTAAACTCAAAGCATTGCAGCTTCAGCTATAGTAACTAAGCCCAGGATTGAAAAGCACTAACAATGGGAGTCGAAAACCTGCCTCCAATGCTTGATAAGATTATTATTGTATAGCACAAAAAGCTTCTGCTTTCTTTTCTGTTGCTTTGCGGACCTCATAAGGCCCTGCTCAGATTTCTGTATAGTTAATTTGTCAGTTTATAAATTACCACATTAGGTTAACGCTGAATGCTTCAAAACACAAATATATGCACAGAGGGCTTGAATATTTGAAATGTTTTAGTACTATAGGGAAATGATTTTGTTGTCAAGCTGTGGCAGATATAGAAGTGCTAGGGGATACATGACCATTTCATCAGGACGATGTCGATGATGGTCTATGAACATCCAAGGGGGAAAATCATCTTTTATCACTATTGTGTATCATGCAGGTCCAGATGGAGGATAAAACATGCATGAGTTGCCCGCAGCTCTGAAAATAATTATACTCATTTGCCAGAAATGTAGAAAGTGCATCCAACCAAGTTACCACCCATCATAGTGACACTCCGTTTGCATACTGATGAAGTTTAAAGCCAGAGACAATGCTGTTGCTATCAATAGCAGAGGGGGTTGGGAATCACCAGTGCTATAGTATTAATAGTGCCATCATTTTACATTATGCAGCATTTCACTTATGCTGCAGATCAAAAGACTCCTGGTGCTGATGCTTACCTACCTGTTTACATGATTGGCTTGGTTTAAGACTCCAAACATTACAAGAGATTCTGGGGAGTGAGGAAGGAAGACTATTATATTCACCCCCTGTGAAGGGTTTCTTGGCAATTACATGCGATGCGCTGTGAATGTGTACACAGATCTATGTGTGCGTGTTTCTATAGCAGGGGAGTCACCCATGTTATGAGCACTCACAGTATCTCTTTTTCTCTCCAGAAGACTGCACTGAAATAGGAACGAAAGATAATATGCACAGGCTAAGCTTTGGTGCCACTGCAGAGTAATTGATGAATGAGTTTTGAAAGAGTAGAATGAGAATGAATACAAGTAGGACCCAAGAGAATAATTCTTTATATCGCAGTCAGCACAGCTTATATGTAGTTGGTTTAATAGTAGAAATCAGCAATAAAGAATACAGACTTTGTTATTTAATCCTTACAAACTGAAAAAAGAAAAATTATTTTTGAACACTTTTTCCACAATTAGATGTGTTATTTTAAAATTGAATTATTTTGGGGCATTATTCAGTTTAAATGACCATCAAGTAGAATAAAAAATGAATGCTACAATAAAGTGAGATGATTTTCACAGCATCTTTTAATAATTAAATCAAGTTATATAGACATATATAGACACTATGATATATGCATAATATGCATGTATGACATTTTGGCTATTCCAGTACTCCTTGAAATTCTTAAAATATTCATAGTGAAGTACTGTCTTAATATGTTTTCACATATGTGCTTGTTATCATATTGCTAGTTAAAGTAGCCCTTCAAAAATAAAATAAACCCTGAATTGGTTATTTTATTCACTGATTTATGTAGGACCTTTTCCTATTTTAATGAAGAACCTTAGGTAGAGCTATAGATACGTTGGCAAATATGAAGAAAAGAATGTTAACATAGCACATAACCAGGTGCAGGCAGAAAATCTTGTTTACCTACAAAATGACTACTCTGTAGTGTACTGCAAGTTAGAGGACGCATCCAATAAAAATGAGTAAAGTAGTTAAGCTTTATAAAAACATAGTTTAGGTTTCTAATTTTAATTTAGTTCTGGTAAAACTAGTATGTAATCACTGTAATGACATAAGGACCCAAGATGATCTCTGATGCAATTCCACAGATCATTTATGTAACACCAGCGATGAACTAGGTCCATGTGTTTCATCGTTTGATAAAATATCAACAGTTTAATACTTTATGCTTTCCAGGATTTAAAAATATCTTTGTAAGAAAAATGGATGATGGAGTAATGGAGGTATGCTCACTCTAAACTGTAGCAGACTGATCTGGATCTAAGTATGCCACTAGTTAAAATAATTAATTCTTGTCTATATAAACAAAAAAGAGCAGAGGAACTATGGAATTTGCAGTCTCATTGCTTGTGGGCCCATTTCTTTTTCTTGGTGGCACATTTCACTGACTGATAAAGTCCAGTTGTCATCAGAGGTTGCAGGACAGTGTCTTATTAACATGCACTGTATGCTAGCTCCAGGGACACTCCTGGCATTCAACTGAGTAATGAATCAGAAGAAATGTCTTGCAGTTATTTCACCAGCAAAAAGCAAAGATGGTGATTTGAATAAGGAAAACTCCAGCAACTGAGGTGCACCAAGATCAGACCTCTAGAGTAAATTCCAGGGCCAGAAAGATTTTAAAAATATTTTATAGGAATAAGGATATCGTGAAGCAATTTAAACTTTATTACCAAGTGATATTTCTACCAGAAAAGCCAAACAAGTCTTGAGATTACTTTCAGACCTAATTTGACAACATAATCCAACATATAAACAGGAAAAAATACCTCAAACCCTGCAGCAACAAAAAGTTTGCCTCACCTCAAGCATAAAACATGACTTTACACAATATTTCTGCAGCCATAGTAAAGGAGGTACTTGGATAAGTAGGTAAGCATAAGGACAAGGCAAAAGTAGTTGAAGCCAGGTTTCAGAAGGGCAACTTCTGAGGCAAAGGGGATGGCAAATCGTGTCCCTGCAGGCTTCCTTCTTGCCTCAGGAGCCTGGCTGTCTGGGGACCTTGCCAGTCATCGGCTGGTTCCTAACCTCCTTTACATGAGAAAAGCCATTAAGGAGCTGGTGAAAGGGCAAGCTCAGCTAACATCTGACTGGCTGGGGTACTTCCCCGTGGGAAGCTGTACCTTCCAGGGGCTCTGAAATGCACCTGTGGGACCAGCTCCTGAATCATGCACTAGGCCAAATGAAGCAGAAATCTGCAGATGGGTTGCCTGGCCAGTTGCTGAACAATACCTGCCACTACCTATAAAGCTAACGTCAGAAAAATTACCAAGTGTCAGAAGGGATCAGTTAAAAACTGCATCATGAAATTGCTGGATTTGGCAAGGACAGCTGGAGATGGTTTAAAAAGGACTTTTCCAGAAAGCTGACAACAGGAGAATGGTTTGAACATGAGCAGAAGGTTACCACTATGCAGTTACAAGCATCTCCAGTTATTTAGTAAAAACATGGGTTATGAGAATTTGAAATGTTGCATCAGAATTGTTGTCAACTGTTATTGACTATGTGTTTAATTGGAAGGGGCAAATATGGAAAGTTGAATCTTAGTCTCCAATAGCATCTGGCTGAGATGGAATGGAAGCATTTGTGTTGCAAAGATTTGATTATCTAGGGCTGAGGCAGTGAGCAGGCAAGCTTAGTCAGGTTCTTGATCCTGAGCAATTAATGAATAATTCAGTGATTTAAACAGTGCATAGATAGAAGCTGAGTTTCCTGGGAGATCTGATACTTCTGACTATAAGACAACATGGTTAATATCTCTCCAGAGGTTAAAATCAACAAGAGCTGGTGTCAGTCAATTTATCTAAAAGGCCCTGGTAGTAAGACCTAAATATCTATCCAAAAGCATAAACTAGCACTGGTTCTCACAACTAATCAAAGAGTTTTTACAATGAGCAATTTCTTCCCAGTCAGAAATAGGAGTGAAATCCTGGGAATATGAAACTAAATACAATTTAATAGGAGAAAAAAACAAACAGAAAAGACTTAACTAAACATATGTCTTATAAAATCATAAAAGAAAACATAAGTCAGCAGAGGGTTGGCTTGCTTTTGAAGGAGTAAAATATTATAATCTCCCAGTCTAAAGAAAACGCACATGAGTTACATAATATAAAACTATTACTAAATGTGGTAAAATATATACCAGTGTTGCAAGTTACTCCATCTTAGGAATAATAGGAAAAGGGCTGAAAGATGAAGCTAACTGTAACAAGGGAAGCGTCTTTGGTGTGATTGCAGGAGTGGGGTTTGTTTTGTCCTTCTTCCTCAGTAATAATGTGTTTGGAAGGGAGGGTGTTGTTGAAATAATGAGGCTGTGAGGTATCAGTGTACTAGAGGTTTTTATGCTTCCAGTTCTGTGTAAATAAATCATTACAGAACTGATGAGCCAAACCCTCTGTTTTCTAAAACATACAATTTTTCATATGCATGCAATGAATGATAAACCAGAGAAACCAGAGACCACTGGGCAGAAAATTCTCAAGGGACACTACAAAGTGTGCTATGTCTAGACCTTAATCTGCATTTTTCACAGTTTTGTGCATGCAGATGAACTGTTCACTTGAAAAATGTTCACCAAAAATAGGGCATATAGTGAGAAAATGAAACCCAAATTTTAAAGCAATGCATCCAAGCCTATGTCAGTGAAATTTACTTCAAAGAATCTCCAAGCAAGTCCACACACAGACAAAAAATAAAGTCCATCTGTGCAAACCTCAGTCATCTCAACAACTTGATAATTCGTTTCAATCATTTACAAACACTTTTCAAACATCATTCAACTGTCCAAAGCCCCCAGATACTCAACAACCAGGAAAATGGAGCATAAGGAGAAGGGGCATGCCACCCTCACCACCACCCATCAGCAACAGTGGGTGTACAGCAGGGGAGCAACATCTTCCACTGGCCCTGGTGTGTCTAAATGCTCAGGGAGTAATTTCAACAGATGCAAATCAATATTGCTGCCAGGCATAAATATATCTTGTAGCAATCCTTTCCCTGGGTGAGATATAAATAATCGTGGCTCTTTCCACACTGACTGAGCAGCCCACACTCAAATGGTGGAAAATGTCCTAACAAACCTTCTGTCTGCATCTTTAATATCCTCATTTATTTTCACAGTTAGAGCTTAGGCTCTCTGGGTACAAGGAACAAGTGGTTAGAACACCCTGCTAAACCACATTGCGGCAGAAGGGTACAAAAGGGGAAGCATCTCCTAAACACAAAGGTCATGTGAACACCTACACCAGAAGAAGGATCTTTCACTTGCTTCACCATCATCCTTCATGTTGCTATCTTGCCTGGCTTGAGAGATCAATCCGATTTCCAGCTCAAACTGAAGGACTCTTTGTTCTGTCCAGCTCTAGCTTCACCTCTACTGAGAAGTGTTTTCTTCACAGCTATCTATTTAAAGCAAAACCTAAAAATACAAAGGAATGCATCAAAACTTTGACAGCAAACAGCAGGTCCTCATACAGTCTCAGTGTACCAGTGTGTGATGAGGAGCCAGGAAACCTTCCTTGCTGGGGAGCTTGCCACGCCATGTATATATGCTTTGTAGTATCTCTGAGCTGAGTCTTTTATAAGAGAAACATATAAGAAGTCAGGTGGAAGGATTACTTCACTTTGACTTAGTCCAAAAGTCTTCTGAATTAATTGCTTGAAGACGTTAGGAAAGCTGATTGCGTATAATAGTTGGAGAATCACTTTCATTCGTCTTGATGGAGATTTGATTAGGTTTTCATATAGCGCTGCATGTCAACAACCTACAACATTGCTGTTAGCATCAGAGAAATCTCTTGCCACATGTTTGGGCTTAACATGGAAAAAATCATGTGCTTTGGATGAAAATTTTGCACATCTGAAAGCAAAAAATAATATGATCAAGTCTATACAGCATATCCACATAGACAAACCTGGCATCTCTGCTGTGAAACAAAAACCTAAGAGTCACCCTAGCAATTAGGCATTTCTGATAAAAATTTCTTCAGAAAGCAAAGGATCTCTGGCCTTGGAAACTCTGCTTTTGTAGCCCTACTGTCCCCTCAAGATCCTCACCTCACTCTGATCAGTAGGAATTTCAGGAAAAGAAAAAAATAATATATATTGTTACTTATTTCTGAGTAGATGGTAAAAAGAATGCTGTGAACCTGAGAAATCTGTGTGATCTGGAGTATTATGGAAGAGCAAACAAAACTACAATTCTGTTCTTTTCTAGGTGCTCAGCAGAAACAAGTCAGAAAAAAGTGAAGTCTCTAGTAATTGCCTCACATGAAGTGAAGCAGCAAGGCAATGCAGGGTTGCAGGGAACAGGGCTGCAGGAAGGACCATTGTTCACATCAGGTGTGATTATGTTATGCTGCTCTGTTGAGACTCCTGGAAAGCATTATATCTCTATTGTTTTCCTGCACCCTGTTTTTGTGAGGCCAGTCTGTTTGGAGCCCCTTGATTTACATCTAGATAGAGAAATATACATGGCTAATACTAAATTGGTTAACTGCTCCTCATTTCCTTTTGTTTTAATATACTCCTGGCATATAGACAGTTTGTACAAACATGCTGTAATATCACACACTACTAGTCTTGCTTTTCATACTGTGACTGGTAGACCAGTTTGCATTTGATCTGTGTTATTTTTTGTGTAGAGCTAAGAACAAAAGTTCTTGTTTGAAAGTGTTCAGTCTTTTATTGCAAATTGAGATCTTCCTGGGTTTTGTTTCTCTCAAAATAAAAGTAAAAGGATTGATAGGCCTATCCTTTTCTTCAGATGACACCATCCTGTGCAAGTGCATTGGGGAGCATTTGTGGGTCTCATAGAAGGTCCTGTTCCCTCCATGATGGTGGTGTACCCTGGCAGGGACACTCTGGGTGCTGTGTCCTGCTGACGGGCCTCCCAGCCACTGGCCACATTGCCCATCTGCCTTAGATCTTATACTCATTTGATCTCATGCCTTGGTAAGCATGGCTGTCTCTTATTTTCTCACACCATACCAGTTTTTCAAATCACAAATCAAAAGAATCATGAAACAGTCAATCAAAAGAACCATTGGAAAGCACAGAATGGGATGATCTGTGGCTTTGGGGGTTCTTTGTTAATTTCTGCAGTTGTTGCCTCTTGTGTGTAGTGCAGTACAGCTATAAGAACAAATCCTTGCCTGGATGAGTTTACAGTCTAAACATGGAAACCAGATAAAGGTGTAAGGGGAAAAAGAGACTGGAGTTGTCACACGAAGTGTTGTGTTTTGTTAATGACTGATTTAATATAAAAGTTCTGACCTCCATCTGCTCGGTCTTCATGCTGCCACTTGCACTCAGTCTTTTGTATTTTTACAGCACAGCTTGTGTCAAACCCAGGGAGTTACTGAGGAGACCACCCCTTTGTGCCAGCAAGACTCTGGATCACGTTCGTCCCTGATTGCAGTGATCTAAATGAAACTTCAGCTACAGCAGAGCAGATAGGAACTTGGTTGTTTCATGGATGGTGTTTTATTTGTCATAAGGTTTTGTTTGCATCATACCTTTTTCTGTTTCTAGTTGTGGCAGTGTTAGACAGACTTACAGCCCTGCTGAGCCCATTTGCTCCAGCTCTGCACAGGCACAGAATGAAAAGATGCTCCTTATATATTGAAGCCAAACATATAAGCAGGTACAGATGGTGGATGAGGACAGGCAGGTAAGGATATATGAAAGAACCCCTGCCAAAGTCAGACCAAGCCTTGATCTTGTCTGGAGAGTCTGGGGAGCACAATGGCCCCAGTTGCCCCTCAGGAGATGGGTATGCATGGAGCAAAAGGCAGTGTCAATGGGAGGATTTCAGTTCTGGGCTCTCCCTTGTACCTTGACACCTAGCCAGCCAGCATGGCTTTTCACAGACGTTCAAAGTGTGACCATCAGTAAATATGAGTCACAGCAAAGGAGAGGAGGGAGGTGAAACTCCAAGGAGAAAAATGGATATTTAATGGCAGTTTCTTTCCAGCAGCACTAGGGACGGAATGACAGGAAATACCTGGCTGTTTGCTTTAAAATGAAGAGAGGTGATTGCCGTCGGCAGGTCTGACTGAGACAAGGTCAACACTACTGCCTTTGTAATAGTAGACAGGGAGAAAGAGAAGGTCCGATATGATGGAAGAAGGTCAGGCAGTGGATGTGCGTGAAGTGGCCCTGCAAGGTAGTACCTTGACTGTACAATAAGTGCCAGAAAAAAATGCAGGATCACCTCTGCTGCCCACACTGAGGATGGG
The DNA here is from genome assembly GCA_009867235.2 of Psittacus erithacus. Taxonomy (NCBI): domain Eukaryota; kingdom Metazoa; phylum Chordata; class Aves; order Psittaciformes; family Psittacidae; genus Psittacus; species Psittacus erithacus. Next base: position 15,471 of record WYDI02023480.1, on the reverse strand, counting down.
GTTTCAGCAGGACCTAAACAAACTGGATTTTTGAGGGGGGGTTGATGGCCAATACAGACTGGAAAACAACAGCCAGCTTTAGTAGCATGCATTCAGTACCACTGAAAATCTCCAGTGGTGGGGGTGCTGAAAAGACCTGAGTTTTCTGAACTGAGAAAGAGAACTAAGAATGGACAAGATAACAATGTAGGAGTCAGTGACTGGTTTGCTTAAGAGAAATAAGAGCACCTGTGCTATTTACAGCTGCTAAGAAGAAGAAAAAAACGTTCAGCTAGAGTAAAGCTGGAAAGAGAACTAAGGAAAACTCTGAGGGCAGTGCGTTTGAAAGGACCAGTATTTCTGCATATATCAAGAATTTCCCTGAAAAATAGAGTTATCTAAGATAAGCAGCAAATAGCTTGTAAGGGACACTTGATTCAATAGAAATGTTCTAATTACACCTTTATAGACATCGCACCAGAGAAACGGTAGGAGGTTGAATGAACTTCTGTTTGACTCTGCATGACAGCTCATGGGTGACAGGGCTCTCTTGTTTCCTTTTTGAGCTCCTAGCCTTGCTGGTTTCCAAATTTCAGTGACTTCTCATTGGTCACTTGATACCTTTCAGGGAGAATTTTTGTCATCCCTTCCCAGTGTTAAAGATGGCAAAATGTCACATTTGTTTATTTATTTTTAACATGGAGACTTTTTCATGTTTCTCTTATATTTGATTATCTCATTAGTTTTTTCTGGAGCCCACCTCCGCCAAAATAGTCAATGCAGTAACTGATCCCAATTGCAGTGAACTTTTGCCAGTGTAAAGGAATTTAAAATACTAACACTGACTCTAACACTAATACTACTACTAAAAACCCAAACTCTGAAACCAAAAACCCAAACTCTGAAACTAAAAACTAGCATATAATTTGAACATTAAATGTTTTGAGTGCACTTAAAGAGGCTGATACGCTGCTAGAGAGCTGGACAATATGGCCAGCACTTAAGAAGCCACCTAAGTCATTGTAGATGACTGGAGATCAACAATTACAATAAAATCTTTAGACTGCCATTTGAAATTATGGCCATTAGTAGGCCAGAGCAATTAAACCATTTTTAAAGACTGAAAAGTCTGTCAAGATATACATATTTACATTTGCCAATACAATATATGAGGTTGGCTTGAATAAAATAATTTTCCCTCAACAATGTACAGATACACACTTCCTACATTCATTTGTGAAAATGTCTTTGAAATGTATTCATGTAAGCTAATTATAGAGGTCTAACACTTCTCTTCATTTAATGCTATAAAATTAATAGCCCTTCAGTTTCACTTCCAATGCAAATGATCATGCCGTCTTCAACAGCATGTAGCTCTTTTTCTCATATGCTGAATATGATTAGCTTTCCTTAAGCAGAATTAGAGCACGTGATTATCTGAGGTTAGGCAAGAGCAATATCTCCTGTTTCTATTTCAGAGCTTTTGTTATGATGCAATATTCTTAACAAACAGAGTTTCAGAAATGCACACTGAGAAATGTTGGACAACTGAACTCTACAGGCTGTGGCCTCCAGAGAGCACAGACAGAAACAGCAATGGCAACTTATAAATCTGCAGCCTATTAGTGTGAATTCAGCCAGACATTGTAGCAAACACTTGCAAGAAAAGAAGGATACAAGTACTTCTGAAAGAATATGCCATGTGGCTTAAAAATACTTCCATGGAGCTGCACCCAGCTCCAGCTGAAGAGAATGGCTTGAATGATTTTCATGGCAGCCAGGTAGTGCCTGTAACAGTCTTTTTAACCAGTATTGTATATTTGAGAGAATTTCTCAAAAACCAGACAGACATCACCTAATTTTCTAGAAGTTAGACGTCTAAGCTCAAAGCACAGAGCTATACATGTTCACAGCATACATTCATTTTCCTGCCTTTTGGTCGTCAATCAACTGCTTGTGCATGAGGGTGACAGAGCAGACATCTACCATTCAAGAGTGAAAATCAGACATAATTTTTAACACGTGTTTCTAGCTGTCAGGTCTCCTGCTTGCAAACATGGCAGACAAATGCTGCAGTCATGAAAAATAATTTGTGATGGAATGATTTTGAGATATATCCTCTGTAGGAGTGAACTCAGAGTAATCGTGTGCCTCCTTTAGTTAGAAGGGATATTGATAGAAGCAGTGTTGTTCAGAGAGCCCCAAAGCAGAGAGAAGTAGAGCTATAATGTTAAAAATGATATATTCTAATCTTGACAAAGATTTTGTGGTTGCTGGTTTTTTGTGCTCATTATTCTATCATGGAGCTTCTACTTGACAACGGATATGATAACCTGGGAAAGCTGGCATGCAAGCAAGGACAAGCTTGTTTCACAGCCTGGAGCTGTAGCCAGGTGTAGCCCAGGCTGCAAGTCTCAGATGAGCAGGAGAAGACCTTGTGTTAGGGCAATGACCAAGGTGGTCAGGGTGATTGGCTGGCAGGAAAAAACTGGGACACCATCTCCGGCTCTCTGGAACAGCAAAAGAATGTCCATTAGCCTTCTACTGAGATTTCACCAAACAACTCCTGACCATCTCGACAGGAATATGAAAATGTGAGCAAAATATTCTGGGAAATTATCCCAAATTCTCTGCCATGCTGTGGCTAATAGCTTTAACAGCCTCTGTCAGCAGTGTTTTAACAAGTTAAAAGTACAATGAGGCAAACCAAGACTGCCAAATAATTTGTGACCAATCTGTGGGTGTGTGCCAGCTACTCTAGCAAGGTTTGTATTCAGCTGTCTCTCCAGAAATTCACTGCACCTTTCTAATGCAGAGTGAAAGGAAGGGTCTTTGATTGCACTCAATGAAAAAGTCTGAGCAATTACTGGAGAAATACAAGCTCAGCAAGTTCCCACAAACAAGCATTTTGTATAAGCAATGACAATCACAAAGCATATTCTTTCCTTATTCAAGCTAGATAGAGGAATTTCAGACCACTCATTTAAAACACAATAAAATACGAGAAAAAGCGACACTTGTAAATTGTGCCTTGCAAGTATTACTTAACAATTTTTTAATTCTTTATCAAGCTGAGATGACAAACATAAGTAGTTTGGGAACAAAGTATGCCCATTTGCTGGTGATGGAGCAGTGATTTGTGTCTGAAGCATTATGCAGGGGAAGTTGATTTTCTGTGCTTACTTTCCAGCATACCTGCATGTCCTGTTGTTGTCAGCTCTGAGCTGGGTACAAGTGACTGTCCACACACCTGAAGCACTGAAAATCCTGAGGAAAAGCTCCCATCATGGGTCTATAGATAGATATATTTTTTGTGGAGGGTAAGTATTTGGCTGGAGGTGCCCAGCAACTGCAATCCCTGAGTACAGAGGACATCCTCTGTGAGTCAGCCCTCCACATTATCTCTGAGGTATGGTCTACAGGCAATCAAATTCACTTTGTCTTTTTCCTTGTCTTCAGGGAAAGATGTTACAGCTTCACTTGCACTCACTCATTTCAGACACTGCTGCAGTGCCTGTATCTGAGGTTTCTGGTGAACATGCTAGGAATATTCCTGCTATTTCAAAATAGGTGTTGCTGCTCACTCTGTGTTCCATGACAGCTGGGCTTGAGGCTCAAGATCTCCTTCATAGGACAGTTAAAATTTTGCATTTCTGTATGAACAGACTACAGTTCTTCTTCTGGTAGGGTAGCTAAAGTGCAACTGTAGCAGCTGGTGACTTTTCCCAGTTGTTTGAATGGTGGCTGAGATGGCTTCATCTATGACTCGTTCTTTAAGCATTCAAAGCTCACAGTCTTAGAGTCACTAGTTTTGCAGCCCCACAAGCTGCAAGAAATGGGAGACACTACAGTCCAAATCTCTACACCATGTTCCCTGAGTAGTTTTTAATTGTCTTTTTTGATAAAACTAAAGATACATCAGCACATCAACATCAACTTTTGCATTCCTGGCTCTGTACAAGTTGTCTTTACCACAAATTCTTCACCTGCTTTTTCAGTTCTTTCAGGAGCATTGCAGTCTCTCATGCATTAGGTCCAGACTTCTAGAAACTGAGTTAGGTCATCCTAACTAGCTCTTGTTTGGATAAACTACAAAATTCTTCCCTTGTCTTTTCCTTTCTGCTCCTCAGATGTGTTTTGATATATATATATATACACACATGTATGTATATATGGTAATCTTGCTAGCAATTATTATGGTCCTAGAGAATAAATTAAATACTGTAAGTACCTGTGTAGAATCAGAAATCTTCTTAATGATATGTAAAATCTTAATGTAAAAACGAAAAAGCCTGCTAAATCAGAAGCCCACCAGAGGTGAGAGATAATCTAAGGCAGATACCTCCTTTGGATGTGGTTTTAACTATCATAAAGAAACAAACCTTCGAATCTCAGCACCTCTGTACTTTTGGGAAGATGCAGATATGTCCTCTGTAAAGCCTTCTGCAGTGCCACACCATTGGCAAGGAATATGTACTTTTCTAAGGCAGTCATGGTTTGTACTACCTACTTCTGCATTTTCAGTCTGTGGTGTGTACTAGAGGGCTGAGCTTCACTTTAAATTGCAGATAAAAAAAATCAGTACAGCTAAAAGCTGAACCAAAACCATCAAAGCCAGCTGATTTCATATGAGTCATGTGCAGCTGAGATATTTGCCTAGGTTCCAAAGAGAGTCGCAGACCTGCCAATGATCACTTGGAAAAGCTGAAGACCATCAGTGAGTTACAGAACAACTCTGCAGTGTGTGCAGTGTGTAACTAAAACTTGAGCTCAGGGAAGCAGGAGAATGGAGGTGGAAATGTTGCTACACATGCAACGTGCTCCTTGTTTGTCAGGACTCAGGGGAATGTAGCAGGTGCTGCATCAGTGTGCTTGTCATAACCAAAAAGGAGATCTTACAAAAAGCATACTCCTGAGAATGACAATAACATCCTATGTAGGATGGCTCCAGATCTTAAATTCAGGGTCACATATTTGTCTAGGATGTACCGTAAGGAAAGAAGTTTAGATAATTTCTGGATTTCTTCAGGATGTCCAAATAAAACAGAAGGGAGAAACAATGGTGGTGGTGGGAGAACAAGGGAAAAAAACCAATGAAGCCTTTCCAGCTTAATTTTCAAATCAACTGGAAGCTGACGCTTTCTGTTAGCATTAGGCAAACCTATCTCTCTGGTGTCTTTGTCCTTTCTGTTCCCCATGGACCAGTCTCCAGTAAATTGCTAGGATTCAAATCCCAGATGATGGCATTCTTATTTCTATCTTTTGACTATGTTGATGGTTACATACAAAACCCCCACAGATTCTGAATCCTCTGTGACTGCCTCAGTCCTCTTGCAGCTTGTCTACTGATTGATAGTTGCTATGCCCTCCACTAGAGACAAACAGTTATTCCCATGGGCTTAGAAGTGTTTCAGAAGTAACAACAGTGAGGTGCTACCCTGAGTAAATCTCTGTGCAGCAGCCTGCAATGCTGCACATTTCATCCTTTGGAAGAGAAATGATATAGCTAGAATATGGGGTGGCAATGCCATTTTTGTTGTTGGCACTCACTGTCTTTGGAACTGCATCCATCCAACAACATGGTTGATTGTTTGACATGACACAGATGATTTATTCTATCTTGTTCCCTAAGAATTTCAGAGAAAGCTGTGATGGAGAGAATTCCAGTCTGTGGAACATGTCACTGTACAGTGTTGCGAGAACAATCCTGGCCTTGGTCTGCGCCACTGTGCTGCTCTCTGGGCAGCCATAGCAAAGCCTGGGAGACTCACAGTAACATGGGACAGCCCTTGAGTCAGGGCGCTGATGGGCTTATATCTTCCCTTTCCTCCTTGAGGCCTCAGTGGAAGATTTGACTAAAGCAAAGTGATTATGACTGGGGTTAATTTGTGTAACTGCTTTTGATCACCCTGTGTTTTGGGGGTCAGCATGTTGGAATCTGTAATAAAAAATCCTCTGCCTGCCGGCTCGCATATTCAGTGTCCCAAAGAGCTGCCCATGCATGGGGAGCAAGCACCAGGATGCAAAGTTGGGCAGCAGAGCCCTGTCAGATGACAAACCAGCAGCCAAAGACAACTTCATAAGTGAAGCTTAGTGTTTGGTTCTGTGTGAAAGTGATCCCCAGCAGCATTTCCTTGTCACCTGCAGCCATCCCTCCCATGGCTTCTTACTGATTTTGTAGAAAAATTGCAGTGATTTTAACAATATCTTATAGAGCTATTGAGGTGGGTGAGATAAAGTTAATTAAACAGGCATTTCTGAAACCATTTTAACAATTATTCTTCTCTCTGAGGGTGTTCTGCAAAGACCTGTTTCCACTGAAATCAGGGAGAATTATGTCACTATATCAAAGAGCTGGTTTAACGATGTCTGTGCCAGTCCATCTTATCTTGCCGCCTGTCGGACAACCCACTGGTGATAAAAGACATGTCTGACCCCAGGTAGTATCTTACCTCTCTCAAGGTTGGTCCTTTGCACAGTAATGCAAGTGGGGGGTCAGTAGCAGGAAGTCTCTTCTGAGCAGGACCTGCCCATTTCTGTTAACAGGAAAGGTTTTGAGCAAAACTGCATTCACTTACATACCTTCCAGCAGCTGTAACAATCATCTCATTCTATAGTTATGCAGTAACCAAACAGAGAGTTTAAATGGAGTTAATTTCCGAAGTGCCTCATTTACAAAATCAAAGAATCTCTAGTTTCATTTTAGTGGTTATAAATTCCTTGGATGGGGTGAGGGATGCCTGCTGTCCATTTACTACCGGCTGCTTGTCAGACACTCAAAGGTAACTGGAAAGGGAAATAGTTTTCAACATTAGCTTTTGCAGTGCAGGTGTTCTTCTTCTTATTTTTTTCCTGAAAAAGCTGCAGTGCTGACTTCAGCTCCCAGATGCCTCACATCTACTTTAACATCTGTACTAGCTGAGTGCTGGTCACAAGACTTGACCTTTAATGCCGAATGTTACTGAACTATCTGGCCTGATGCAGGAAAATATTTAACAGAATTACCGAATTGTTTGAGCACATATAAATAGCTTGCATTACTAAATCTTTGCAGGAAGACCTTCTTTATTTTCTAGACATATCATTATTCAATAAAATGAAAGTTTGGGTTTACTGAAACTTTATTAAGACTGTTCACTTGCTCACAGGACCAAGAAGTACACTTGAAAAATGAACAGCCTTGTTTCTTTTCTAACTTGAAAAAGTAACCATATTTTGGCCATCTAAGAAAAATCATGTGCTGAGGAGATTGACGTAATCTTTATGTTACACTGGAAAAAATGTAGCACTGCCTGTCTTGCTCTGATTGACATTTATCTCCTCTCTTTGGAAACATTTCAGCCAATAAAAATAGGACGGCAATAAAAGGAGATGGGTTACAGTGCAAAGTAAAAGCAAGTGAAGAGCCTTACAGCTGTTAGATTTGTGAATTTTATTTATTCATAGCAGTAAATGTTACAGTGTTTTCTGCCCCACATCCATAGCACTCTTTCCTTGATGACAAAGTATTGCAGGTTATTTTGCTGTTGGAGTTTTCTTACTTCATGCTGCTACCTAAATAGTGGACAGCTGCCAGTCTCTTCATATACATTGTTTTTGGCCTGGTTATTAGTTGGAGGTCCTTCTAGAAAGGCTTTTCATTCCCCCACCTCCCCCAGCAAATAGCCCTTTTAAAAGTTTGATTATTGTTTGCACTTTTGAATGTGGAATTATGAAGCATAGAGATATACATATATATCTGTGTAATGTGATCTGTTTTTTCCTATCTAAGGCTGTGCATACATTCATTTTACTTAACTGTTCTTCTGGTCCTGCAGAGTCCCTTACCTCTTCCAGGAGGAAGACTGTTAGTAATAGCTTTCAGATGTAACTCCACAGCTTGAAAACAAAATGACACAGAGAGGCTGGGATTTTTCTATATGAGTTTTCAGGAGGGAAGGAATGGGTGGAACTGTGTCCAACAGTCAATCCGAGCAGGACTGCTGCCAGATGGTGACTTTTCAGCCTGTGCAAGAGGCATAGCAGGCATGGAACCTCCTTGCTGTGCCCACCCAACCTCCAACTTCTCCCAGCTCTATATCTAATCTGAGACAGACTGTCCCTGTGGTTTACCTGGGAGAAACATTAATTTAAAACAATATGGGTAAAACCAGACTCTTTTTACTTTTGCATTGTAGTATTTATTCTCTGAACTGGTCTATAACTGACCAGTTACTCATGCTGCAGTCTAAAAAGTGCTTGAGGTTGAAATGACAGAGAAGTCCAGAGAGAAACTAGTCACTATGGTATAAAACCTATTTCCTGTAATTTCAGGATTCAAGTTACTGGAGGAAGTTAAAAATATGTAACAAAGAAGCATCACCTACAGATCAGTTTACAACATAATTTGCACCATCAGCATCACACCAGGTGCCAGCTTTTTGAGATACATACCATTTCCAGGGGAGAGAATTCCTCCATATATGTGCTCTGCAGCTGTGAGGTCCCTCAGTGTTGAAAATGGCCTGCTTCTGCTCTGGGGTTCACAGCTGCACCACACAGAGACCCATGCACCTTCATCCCGCAGTGCTGGCTGCTCGTTACTGTCTGGACTGATGGCTTTGCCAGATCCATTGCTGCTCAAAGTATTCAAAGACCAGGCACTCCAGTTCTTGGCCAGTTCTTAGTGCTGACCAACAGCACAGGTATCTTTATACCAGTGACCTCAAGTTAAGCAACACATGGCTCTTTTTTATGTTGACTGACCTAGCCACCCACATGCCAAAAGACCCATTTGTGATATGCTTTTCTGCCACATTTTCCTCATTGCCAACCCTACTTGTCTGCACGTCCTTTCTCCACTGTTGATCAGACTCCCCTGATAACACCTCCCTTGTCCAATGAGCAGCTCTCCCAGGATTTCTTTCAAAGCACCTTACACAACATTCCTTGAAAAGATGACACTGGTATCACCAGAGACAGGTTTCTACTGCAAAATTTTGACATCCACATGAGTTTAAATTTTCTTCTTTCTCTGCTGCTCTCTCAGTGACTGTGCAAGTTGCGACTGAAGCAATAATTGACAGGTTTTGGCAAGAGCAGCTTTACATAACTGTTAAGGACTCTGATGCCCAGAATAACTATATAAAAGAGTAAATATAGAATAAAGAGGAATCGAATGAGCCACACTTATGTTTTTCCTGAAGAGATAAAAAATGTCCATTTTTGCAGATTTTTTCCATCTTGTAGATTTGTAGATATCATATTATGCCATCAGTTAGTGGGGAAATCATCTGTCCTCAGTGGGGATATGTGGGTATAACTGAAAGCAGCATTTAGGCCTGTATCTTCCAATGCAATGAAAAATGCATTAATTCAGAAATAAAATGAGGTTATGGGAATTTTTCAGGATCTTATTAATTAATTCCAAAAGTTCCATTAGCTTGATGGAAGCATGGTCATGCCCTATAATCATCTGCCAGCTGGTGACTCCTGATTTTGAAGATTTAGGGACTCAGCATCTGCCTCTGGCTCCTTTGCTTTCCTAACCACCAAAGAGTTTAAAGTGGCCTCCAAAGACCTTCACAAGTATCAGTTTGAATGTTCTCCACTAGTTTCCCTCTTGTGTCCTCAGCTCTCGATGAAAAGGGCACACCAGATCTCCCTGTTGAGTAGTCCAGCACTGGGTCAACATATCAAAACACATTTTTTGGGACAGTCCATAGTCATGTAAACTATGTCATGCTGCTTTGGCTTCACAAAAGGTCAATCATGGGGGAAAGAGGACATGAGATCTTCTGTGTTGGCTCAGATACACTGAGCCCACCTTCATTCTGCTAGGACCCAATCCTGCATGGATTTCTTCCAAAGCAACACTCTGGGAATGGCATCACTGGCTGCCAGGGTTTGTCACATCCCACTGGCTCCCAGATGCGATTTGTTCAGTGTACAAATAAATACTGTATTCCCTCAGTCCTGGCTTAGTAGATGTAAGTGAATTTGACAACCAGTCTGGGTTCCTTTTTTCTTTGCTCTGGTAATGACATGTGAAAGTAAAAGTTCAAGTTTCCACAGAAATGTGGTCTTACATATTTCACTTTTCTTCTCTACATATTTCACTTTTCTTCTTTCTTTAGAGACATAGCCAAACACAGGAGTTTACTGAGAAGCTGACTTTACACCAGGAGTCACCAGCACCACAGATCAGGACTATGTAGATGCATGAGGAAGGAAGAGCTGTGACTGATGCTGCTCCTGGTCCTACTCCTGCGGAAGCCAATAGCCAAACAACTGCTGTGCCAGGACAATCAGTGGGAGGATAGTGGGACAGTTGGAATGTGAAGTTGAGGTGAAATTACAATGGCGGCATGATATGAGACATGAAGTGCAAATGGTAGTAGCAGAAAAGGATGGGATCTTCTCATGGCTGTAGAGGAGGGAGTCCTGCAGCCATGTGGGACCTTAAAATCATGGAATAGTTTGGGTTAGAAGGGACCATTAAAAGTCACTTAGTCCACTCCCTCTGCAATATGCAGGGATATCTTCAACTAGATCACATTGCTCAGAGCTCCATCCAACCTGACCTTGAGTGTTTCCAGGGTTGGGACATCAACCACCTCTCTGGGCAATCTGTTCTGGAATTTCACCACCCACATCATAAAAAACTTCTTCCTTATATCTAGTCTGAATCTACCCATTTTTAGTTTAAAGCCATTACAGTTGTCCTGTCACTACAGCCTCTACTAAAAAGTCTGGCTCCATCTTTCTTATAAGTACCTTTGAAGTACTGAAAGGCCACAACAAGGTTTCCCCTCAGCCTTCTTTCCTCCAGGCTGAAGAAACCCAGCTCTCTCAGCCTTTTCTTGTAGGAGAGATGTTCTATTTCTCTGATCATTCCTATGACCCTCCTCTGGACCCTCTGGACCCCTGGTCCATGTCTTTCCTGTGCTGATGATTCCCGAAGTGGATGCAGTAGTCCAGGTAGGGTTTCACCAAAGCAGAATAGAGGGGGAGAATCACCACCCACTGGTCACGGTTCTTTTGATGCAGTCCAGGATACAGCTGGGTTGCACAATATCAGCTCCTGTCCATCTTTTCATCAACAAACACCCCAAAGTCCTTCTCTGCAGGTCTGCTCAATCACTTCATCATTCAGCTGGTATTGATATTGGGGGTTGCCCTTACCTAGGCGCAGGATCTTGCACTTGGCCTTGTTGAACCTCATGAGGTTCACCTGAGCTCACTTTCTGAGTTTGTCTGGGTCCCCCTGGATGTCATCCCATACTTCAGGCATGTCAGCTGCATCATACAGCTTGATGTTGCCATCAAACTTGTTGAGGGTGAACTTGATCCTGCTGGCTATAGCATTGATGAAGATATTGGACATTAGTGGTCCCAGTACAGACCCCTTAAGGAGGCCACTTATCACAGATCTCCACCTGGACATTAAGCCACTGACCACTTTCCTTTGGATGTGACCATCCCACCAATTCCTCATTCACCAAACAATCCAACCATCAAATCCACATCGCTCCAATTAAGAGAAGGAATTTGTGGGGCACCATTTCAAAGACCTTCAGATCATCAAGTACCACCCCCCCTGCCATGGACAGGGACACCTCACACTAGACTATGTTGCCCAATGCTCTGTCCAACCTGGCCTTGAACACTGCCAGGGATGGAGCATTCACAACTTCCTTGGGCAACCCATTCCAGTGCCTCACCACCCTCATAGTAAAGAACTTCTTCCTTATATCTAACCCTGTTCATCTTCATAAGACCATTTTATTCTAAAATAGGGCATCCGTGGAGCATCTTTACCGAAGTGTCACTGTTATCTATGATACATCAGACACATCTTGGCAAACCTTCGCAATTAAGAGGTTAAGAGTTGTACCCTTAAAAATTAGGAATGACTTAGATGTATCTCAGCTTTCCAGACAAAGAGGACTTCTGGCTGCCAGCCATGAATTCACAACATTTACCTCTAGATTCAGGAGTTTTCCAGTCACCAGCTATACAGGGTCTACTTAGTTTAATGAGTTATACAGAGGGCACAGAGCCAGTTTAGTGACATGCCACCACTGTTCAATAAATAAAATAAAAAAAATACAAGAAAAATATTTCTTCAAATTTATCTTCAAAATATCCACTTAATCAGTAACAATGAACGTAGTGAGTACCTAAGGAATTACATTGAAGTTCATCCATTTTGGCGCTTTTCAGCTAACCCTGAAAAAATATCACCAAAGCAAATTTATTAACTATATGTGTACACCTCACTTAGGAAGCTTGATAAGAGAATGGCCAGAACAGAATCATGTGCACCAATTTCACTAAGTAAGACCCATTAAATAATGAAGATGCCTACTGTACTGCCCTTCTCCTCCTGCAGGCTTTGGAAGATGCATGTCACTCCCTTCCAAGATAACACTGCTTGAATAAAATCAGTACGTCCTCGTCTCCTACTTTAGGCAACAGTATCTAGGCACTTTAAGTTACATGTCTTCCTTGTGAAAGTACAGGGACACTGAATTAAGGAGAATCAGTCCCTAAAATGGTTGTGGCTGTAGAAAACATAAGGGATATCCTGACGCAGAAAGAACAAAAGAACACTTCAGCTTCCCCCAGTCTGGATCAAGTCCATCACTTTTCTCTATCTTTTTGCCATTCCCCTTCACATAAATCCCTGGAGCCACAGGCTGAGCATCAGGGTTAGAAGTGATCAGCACAGAGGACAAGGGGCTCCTGACCAAGATAATTAGCTCCATCTGGCTCAGCTCAAAGCCTCTTTTAAGTTTAGCTCCCTCTATCTTCCTTCTTCAGCCATGATTAACAGTAACAATTAGTAGAGACCTTGTGATCAGTGCGTCTGATCATTTCAGACATTTAAGAGCCATGTATACCTGACCTCCTATGTGCCCTGCATTGTTACACTGGTCTGCAGTGGTGAGGTGCTGGGTGCAGTCACCTGCTCGGCCACTGTGGCTGCTTGCCTGAGTACTTCTGAATCCCCTTCCCTTTTGGGGTACAGATTTGCTGCTAAGTTTGGTGTGATATATTTTCCTCGGGGTCATAAACTTAAGCTGTCAACTAGATTACCTCTTGTTCTACTACTGCTGTCTGCAAACCTTGTTTCCCATTCTAGGTGCTGACAGAGTAACTTTATAAAGTGGAGAGAAATACTGGATACCCAATGTACATGTTGAGGCCTTTTAATGTTGCCTTACATACTTACTGCTCCCATAAGATCTCACATGAGTTTCAAAGCATGCCAACATTCCAGCTTCGGGTGCTCAATGAGGTAAAATGTTAGCACGTGGCACCCACGCTTCATTACTCACACACAGGCAATGCTGCATGTGGACTAGACTCCAGCTCCACAGCCTGGTGTGGCCCATTGGAGAGCCCTGGGGGTGGAAGTCCTGTGCTTACTGCTGTTGAAATCATCGCATTGCTCCCCCAAAGACTTCTCTGTGCCAGAAATTCACCTTATCCCCTAAGCATTGCTGGGTGATTAGGAGGATTTCTTTCCCCGGGAACAGAGCTGAGAGCTGTAAACAGAAAGTATAGGGAAAGCTCCTGTTGTGTTCAGCTAAATTAGAAAATTAAAGTACAGAAGCCAAGGAATTTCTTGATTACTTGGTTAATTCAAATGCCTGTGCATTTGGGAATTTTCTGATCCTGAATAAATGTAACATATTTGTCATAGTTTAAGCCCAGTCGGCAACTCAGCCATGCAGCCGCTCACTTACTTCCCCCACCCCTTCCTCCCTCCCAATCCCGGAGGGATGGGGAGGAGAATCAAAAGAATGTAACTCCCACGGGCTGAGGTAAGAACAGTCCAGTAACTAAGGTATAACACAAACCACTGCTGCTGCCACCAATAATAACAATGATAACAAGGGAAGAGAATACAACCGTTCACCACCCGCAGACCGATACTCAGCCCGACCCGAGCAGTGATCTAACCCTTCTGGGTAACTGCCCCCAGCTTATATAGTGGGCATGACGTGCTGTGGTATGGAATACCTCTTTGGCTAGTTTGGGTCAGGCGTCCTGTCTCTGTTTCCTCCCGGCTTCCCCTCCTCCCTGGCAGAGCATAAGGCTCAGAAAGTCCTTGGTCAGTTACTGAGCAGTAACTAAAAGTTACTGTAGAACAGTAACTAAAGTCAGTTACTGAGCAGCAACTAAAAACATCCATGATATCAGTGCTGTTCCCAGGCTGAAAGTCAAAAACCCAGTGCTGCACCAGCTACTAAGGAGGAGAAAAATGACTGCTACTGCTGAACCCAGGACAATATTTTAAATATCTCTCTTTCTTTCACACTTTTAAGCAAGCAGCATCTCTACTGTTCAGACACATTTGTGGTTGTCTCCTGTATTACCGGGGACACAGGATTTATTAAGAAAAGACAACTATCCCTTTTAATTGTTATTAGTAATAAGTCAAGAGAAAGCTCCGTCCTTCTGTTGATTTAGATTGGTCCCTTAGTTTTAATGTTATTAATTACGTGAATTATTGTACATCAGTTTGGTGGCAGCTCTGTCTCCCTGATTCTTTGAGGTAACTCTTTCATTTGCAATTTCCCTCTGGACATGCGAAGTCAAGTTACTGACTCTAAATGCAAATAGTCACTATGTGTAGTTTCTGCAAATCAGAATAAAATTATTAAAAGGAGGTAGTGGCTTTGTGCTTGTGCATCTCTTCTCTGGAAGGAAATCAGAAGACACTTAAGTTTCCAATTACATAACGCTCAACACTAGGGTTCTGACTTGTGCATATTTTATGGAAAATAAAAGGTTAATTTAGTCCTCTAATCTATTGTTATAAGCCTAATTATTTTGCATGTCTTCATTTCGTTAATGAATCGCTGCTTTTTATACGCATCTTCTTCCCCATTGCTTTTGTTTAAACCTCCTGGTGGGAAGGGATAGATTAATTTTGTTGTACCTTAATGAAACTGTATGCTACATTAGATTTAACCATTTGGCATGCACTGCCAACATCACCATTATGCATAATGAATTACTTTTTGTGAGTCCCAAACTAACACGGACCTTCAATGTTCCTCTGTAGATACTGCAACAACACAGCTGGCAGGCATATCAAGTTCAGTCATTACCTTGAGCTTACATGAAGACATAGAGCTTGACACAAGAACACAGCTTTTGAAGATTTTTCATAAAGAAATGGGAAGTTGACTTAAAAAATGGAAATGCTTTCAAGAGAAGATGTGGAAAACTCATTAAGCTTTGCTGTTACCTACCATTAACTGCATTTGATATGCAGGTAGGTGTGAATGGATGTGTATGCTGGGTTTGCAGACAAATCCCCAGTGAAGCAGTGCATGCTCCATGCTGGGACCAGTCAACCCTTCTCTCTGTGGAGCTTATCTGTGGGAAACATCTGTTCCAGTTGCTGAAGGTCTTCACACGTTGTCATGGGTTCAGCAGTAGCAGTCATTTTTTCTCCTTCTTAGTGGCTGGTGCAGCACTGTGTTTCTAACTTTC
>WYDI02023479.1:21104-34562 GCA_009867235.2 Psittacus erithacus | reverse complement strand
AGAAGCTGTGGCTGCCCCATCCCTGGCAGTGTTCAAGGCCAGGTTGGACAGGGCTTGGAGCAACCTGGTCTAGTGAAGGTGTCCCTTCCCACGACAGGAGGTTCCAAACCGTTCTGTGATTCTATATATGTTTGGTAATTAGCAATACAGGGGCATTTTCCTGGTTATTCCTCAAGGAATTGGCAATAACAGCAATAAGAAATAACAATGACAAGTAACATGAGGTCCATAAGCAAACCTCGTGTACTGCATAAACTTGCGGATGAATGCAGTAATCTACACACCAAGTTTCTAAAATGAATTAATGAAAAACTGCTGTAACAGCATTTTTAAATTCACAAATACAAGTATCTGGAGTTTTGAAAAAGTTTGCTTGGATTTTTTTATTTATTTTTAGAAAAGCTATAATAAAGTTTCCATAAGACCTTTTTCAGGAACTCAGACCACTACAACAGAGGTATAATCATATTAGAATACCACAAATTCCAGACTAAAGTTACTTCCCCTGAATTCTCATTTTGCCACATCACACCAGTGGAAGCCATGAACTTATTGCTTCAGAACAAAAGCAGCATGCTTTGTAGGGATTACTGAAATACATTTCCACTGCTGTCCAGCTCACAAGGAGTATGCATTGCTGTGCAGTCACACCAGCAGGACAGCCAATGGAAAAGACTGGGAATGTGTCAAAACCTGTGGCTTAGAGGGGTGAAATTATCTGTATGTTTAAAAGGGCTGAAATTATTTTTTTTATTTCTTTAAAGCTATGGCTTTAAAACAAACACAGAAAATGAACACCACATTAAAGTACAAGGCAACCAATACAACCCATTGCACAGTCACCTTCCCTTTTACACTCCAAGTGTCTCTATCCCAAGCTCACCAAGTGTAATCATTGAATTCCGTGTTCTAAATTGCCACATATATTGGGTTTGCATGGCAACATTTTGGTAAAGGGGAAACTACAGGGGTGGGCTCTGAGAGAAGCTGCCAGAAGCTTCCCCAGGGAGCAATGGAGCCAATGCCAGCAAGCTCCAAGAGGGATCTGCAACTGTCCAAAGCCAAACCCATCAGCAACAGCGTGAGGAGGAAAGAGCAGCAGAGCCATGTGATGAACTGACCATAACCCTCATTCCCTGTCCCCCACAGGGCTGCTGGAGGAAAGAAGAAAGGAATCTGGGAGTGAGGTTGAGCCTCGGAGGAAGGGAGGGTCTGGGGAAGGGGTTTTAAGGTTTGGGTTTATTTCTCATTAGCCTACTCTGATTTGATTAGTAATAAACTGATTTCCTCAAGCTGAGACTTTCACCCATGGCAGTAACTTGTGAGTGATCTCTCCCTGACCTTATCTCGACCCATGAACCCTTCATTCCATTTTCTCTCCCCTGCCCAGTTGAGGAGGAGGAGAGATAGAGCAGCTTTGGTGGTGGTGTCCAGCCAGGGTCAAACCCACCACACCATATTATTTGACAATTCATACATTTGCAAAGGCCTAGAAAAACCTCCCAGTGTTCCAGAACTTCAAGAAAGCTCTATAAAAGTGTTTATGTCAAAGGACAAAGTGTCAGATATTCCAGCCACTTCTGCTTATCCAGAAAAGAAGGAAACCATTTGTCAAAACCAAATGGAAGCAATGGAAAAAGCTAGAGGCAAACTTACGATTTCCCTTAGGGAAAGGAAAAAAAAAAAAACCACAACAGAAAACCCAAGAGCAAAAGTTACATGAAAATTCCAGCTTGAGAGTGAATACAGGAGTCCAAAGATGTCTTCTAGTACTCAGGGTCTTATTGCTTAAGTTAATTATAATCATCATCAGCCATAGTTCATCACATTTCATCAACATGATGCATTCAAAGCTACGAGAACTTTCTGCCTCTGCTAGTTAATCACTTCTTACTATGTCTAAAATTACCACACTGAGCTGCTTTACCTGTTCACACAGCAAAACAAGACAACATTCTATTAAACCATGCTTTGAGAATTAGAGGAATTTTGCATACACCATCTCTATTAATATTGTAAAGTGGAAATAGACCCTCACTACCATACCTCATGCAGAACTGAAGATCTACTCAAATGCAAAACTGCTGCAAAACGCTGAACGAGGAACAAAGAACTGACATACTTCACAAGAAAACCACTCACAGAATTGCACTCTCATACTAGGAACTTCTCTGTGGAAGTATAACACGTCTTTAGTCATGACTTACCTTAATAATGTTCTCACCAGAAAACTTCTCACCTAGTAAAAAGACTCGTCAATATTCCATGAACTCCATTTCTGCTAACAGATAAAATCCCAATGCTGACCAGCTTCAACAACATGACTTATTGAGGAATATCTGATTTTTATTCACCTGGCCTCATTACAGTTCATAAAGGAACTCTACAATATACCTGTCTGCAATTATGTAGTAAAAAACCTAAATCCTAACTGACACTGCTATATGGCAGTTCAACAACAGCAAGGAAGAAAACACATCAGAGACAGGTCAAAGTGGTTTATCCTGCCCTTTCTGAGGATTTAACAAAGACTTTCAACCTATATGAAAAAGGCTGGAGCAACCTTCTTCCCACATTCTCTGCAGAAAGTGCCATTCATAATGCACGAGTTCCCCACATTCCTCTACTGTTCTACTCCAATTCCTTTTCTGAAGCAGGGGTTTATGTTAAATTAAAGGATTAATTAAAGGTTGGTTTGTGTCTTATTCTGTATGTGTCTAAGAGACTGGTTGGTCTTCTCCATAGATCTGCCCATGGAGTAACAGGCTTAGGATTCAAGAGAAGGCATGAGATGTGTATCAATCCTCGCTTGTTTTCCAAGGGAAAAAGATGTTTTAGTTGACACTATTTGGTTAGTGAACAATGGGAGCTGACTTTACTACTTTATACTGTTAAACATCAGCAGAAAAGCCCCAGCAAGTATACACAACAGCTTATCTCTATACTCTTGGGAAATGAATGGGTCAAAAAGCACATCTGAATTTGTAAAAGTCAGAAAGAAAAAGGAATCACAAGGAACATCGCTCACCATGTACCACTTCTCTAACGAAGAAAAAGTAAAAATAAATAAGTAAATAAATAACACAAATCAGATCCCTGTATCTCCTAATAAAATGGGAGAGTGATAGAAAAAATCCAAGGGACTTTTCTAGCAAGACTGGAGCTGCAACACAAAAGGAAAACAGCTACACAAAATAAAACTGGAACTACATGGAAGAAGCTTCTGAACTAATCTGAGCAAAGAGATATGACAGCATTACTAACTCTCAATTAGAGACTGAGAGTTAAGAAATTTTTATATTTAACAAATCTGAAATCTAATTTAATATTTAACAAAGATGAAAACAAGTGTTTTCAAGTACCAGTGAGCAGAGCTTCACCACAACAGGCACTGCCTGCTAGTGGCCAGCAGAGATGACTGGTGTGCAGCTGGAGTAAAGCAGGAACTGGTTATGGCTCCTGGCCACAGATTCATGTCTGAAGTCACAAGAACATCAGAAACACTGCACATTCCTACAGCAGGTTTCTGAGAAGGAGAGACTTCACAGGTATTGAAAACACCACATTCATACAACATGCTTAACACTTGCTACCTCAGTAGTTAAGAATAGGTTTCACCCAGACATCAGTGTTACCCATGGATGTGTGCCATATATAAGGCTACTGAGTATTACCCATCACTGAGGTGACTATTCAGCGGTTTCCCTCACCTAGAAAAACCAGCAAAGCACAAACATTTTATAATATATCTCAAAGGGTAATGAGAAAAGTTTCTACTTACAGGTGAAAATCTCCTACAACTAGTGCTTGTGAAGTGGGAAAAAAACCTTGCTCTGCTCCCCGTCCTCTACCGGTTTTCTTTTGTAAGAAAAGAGGTGGTTTTCAGGCTGAAAAACTACCGTTGCTGAGCAGACACAAAAAGGTCCTTCTTTTTCAACAGCTACATTAAGCTCCCACATTATTCTCATTCCTTTACTTGATTTTTCTGGCCTGAGGTGCATCACTTTATACGGCTTGACTCATGCTTGGCCAATACTTTGTATTTGCCATATAAATAGTTAAATTACATCTACTATACTTCCAGGTTTTGAAGTGCTGGTCTAGAGCTCCTTGGAAACCAGTTTCCAACACATTTGGCTTTGGTACCCACAGAGGGAAATGCACAGTACACTTCACAAGAACAGGAATGCCTAGAAAGAGGGCTCCAGGGAACTGCAGTCTCTAAAATCACTGCAGACTGAACAGCCTCTCCACCATGAGAAGGCCCAGGGCTCCAGGTTAATGGAAGCTCCACTCCAACCTTCAGACTTTCAGATTTATGTTTACTGCATGCACTTTCCAAAAGAAAGCTTGATTTGCCCCTACTTTATGCCAATGTATTTCAAAGAAGCTAAACCATAAACCTGGAGTAAAACAGCCGTGAACCTCCTTTCTTGAATGTATTCTGAGCATGAACAGTTCACTAACCAACCTTCCATTTAGCTACACATAGGAAGAAAAACACCTGTTAACTGACACAGACCCATGATCCTTGTGCTTTGTATCTGCACCTTATCTACACACTTGGATTTACTAAGCATTCTTATGCAAACCTCAGAAACGCTTTTTTCAAGGATGCATTCCAAACAGGCATCTGTAGCATAATGAACACAATGTACAGAAACAGGAAATCTGTCAAATGATCAGTGGATTCCTGAAAGGAAGCCCATCTAAAGCATCTGCATAAAAATACACATGCACGCACCTTTCTCTGCACAGAAGAAGAACCTCTCTAGAAATCAAGCTCTGCTGGATAAGAGACAGTTTCTTTCCACACATTCAATTCAAAATTATTTTGGTCATCTTTATAATGTTCTGGTAAAATGAAGAAATATCCTCATTTTAAATGTGTGCAAACTGAAGCACAGAAAGACAAACTGATTAACCAAAGATGCCAAAAGCAGTCAGGGAGGGTCAGTGCCACGATGTAAGCCATCAGACTTGGCACATCTGAGGATTAACTGCCTCAGGCACTGGGCCGTGTGCCCTCTGGAAAAAAAAAAGTGACCTGAAATTGTCTCTTGCAGTGAAGACTTATACACAACTTGAACAAGCCAAGTCGGCACTTGGAGAGTATTTCCACTTTCGTGGAGGTGCAGCTCTACTTCACGCAAACACATTTACCACACTAGAAGCATTTTGGAAAGAGCTGAAATATTTAGCAGAACATGAAAATAAACTTTGTGCCTGGTCACATTAGAATACATTAGCCAACACTGAGTGATCAGGAGAAGTAACTGCCTAAAAATCTGAACAATAGACTCCAACAGTTAGTACAAAGCAACACACCAAATCATGACATTTCAAACTTTTTAGGTCTAAAATATGACTAGATCACTAAAATAGGAACACGCCTTCTTAAATGAGCTAGACAGGAACCAGAGAGATTTACTTTATTAGTAGTACAATTAAGAAATACATAGCTGCAGTCTAAATATTCATGTGGCTAAGGCACGGCACGAACCTCATTTCTCAGTCCCTGGTCTCTATTAACCCAAGAACAAGCTTTTTTGTTCCTGATCAGGCCAGCACTCATCCCACTGAAGCTATAAATTTCCACGTAGCCACAAGGTGTTGAATTCATCACACCCAATTTTAGATGTCTTCAAAGTTGACACCTACAGTGGAGCTGATCCTCTAGACTCACTTTTTTCATTAAGAGATATCAGTGTTTCTAGGGTGTGATTCATCTTACAGTAAATGAATCACTCTCAGAAGGCCCCGCAACAACTGCACGGGAGCCCTTACTAACACCAGGGTGAATCATCAAAACACATTTTTGCAATTCAAAACCTGATCCTCAAAACTGACATTCTCTTGCAACCATTCAAGCCATCTGGATCCTCAGATTCTTTAAATAAACTGAAGGGTGTGGAAAAATCACACAAAATAACATGCTGTTCTCAGCAATGTCTTCCAAATAGCACTCAACTTCTGTAATGGAATGTCACGGGAGAGAGGAAGGTTCCCCTCTATTTTGCATCAGCCTTTCTCTGTCTAACATCCTTGCTGGTGACATGGACAGTAGGATTGAGCACCCTCACAAAGTTGTGTGGTATGGTCAACACACTTGAGGAAAGAGGTGTTCAAGGCAAGGTTGGATGGGAGCCAGAGAAATTTGGTCTAGTGGAAGGTGTCCCTGCCCATGGCAGGGAGTCAGAACAGGATGAGTTTTACGGTCTTTTCCAACCCAAAACAGTCTGTGATTCTATGAAACAGTAAATGTCAGGCTTCCTAATAGCGTCTATTATACAAAAATCACCAGCTGCTTCAAAAACTTTGTCCACCATATTTTCTCAATCCCAACTGCTTGAAGAAACTGATGATTAGATAGTCTCTCACTTTAAGACAGGACATTAGCATTTGTCTTTATGTCTATCCTTCCAAAGAGATTAAAAACAGATTTTGAAAACAAATAAGATATCTTTATGTATTTCTCTTTCAATTCATTTTCTCTATGCTTCCCAATGAAAATGTGTCAATACCAATGTGATGGGATTTTCTTGATAGTGTTTATAGATAAAATGCATTATTTGACATGCAGTCAGGTCTAGAGCAACTTGAGCTGAATTATTCATTCAGTTTCCACTGCTTCATTTCAGAAAAATCATCTTCCTGAGGGAGAGTTTGATTTTCCTTTCCATCTCCTCTGTCCTAGTCTAGGAGTTCACAATCACACAACAGAGGAAAACAATTTAGATTAAAATCTCAGGGTCTGAGGGACACCTTCGGTTATTAAATTTTGAATATGTAACAATAACTGCCAAGTATTTAATCAAAAGTTATTGTTAAGCTCCAGGTGTCCAGTAATAGTATATGTTGGGTAAAAGACTCAAGAGGGCATGCTCAGGTTTTAAGTTCTTTTCAAACTCTGTCACTCAAACGATTTCATTGATTTTCCTGTATAATCACAGAGGGAAGGTTAATGCGCTCTACTTCTCAGTTTTAGTATTCCAACTACAAATTATATTTTAAAATGAAAATGTATCTAAATAAACCTCTGTCAGCCATCTCTTGTTCTTTCAGTCCAGAGAAAGGCAAATCAACTTTCAAGCCCTCTAACCAACAGGAAGAAATGAAACAAATGCAAGTAAAGAGGTGAATGTTTCACTGAATCTTAGCAGTATTTCTTGGGCATGAAACTAAACCAAATAATTGTTATTGATTCAAGTAAAGGACTGGACCCCACCAAATGACATGACATTAGCCACATGAAGTTCAGAAATGCATCTTTTGCAGAGTACTACCCCTGTATGGCATCTTTCATCTGGAGACGCTGAAGTGAATTCAAACACCTTTATAAACAAGATCAATATTATTCACTTCATTTTGCAAATGACAAAACAGAGACAACTGGTTTCTGGTAACAGTCCTAAGAGTATCTAAGCCCCTTGCTAACAGCCTGTCTACAAGGCTGCAGTGTTTACCCATCCATGTAACAAACACTCCTGAAAGTGCAAGAAACTCAGAAAACAGACTTCAGACAGAAGTAGAAATTTGGCCATTTGCATGGAATTTTCAAGAGTTGTAAGACAACAAATTATTACCAACTACAAGCTCAATTGGATCTTAAATGTGATGTATCCAGACCATTACCCAAGTGCCAGAGGATAAAACATGTAGCAGTAGGTTTATTTATGATGCACACAAGTAACCACTACAGACAAAGAAACAAACCCACATATAAATGACGACAACACTAAACCCACAGCATCACTAAGACAGCCTTTAACCACAGCAAGCTTTGAATCAGGTTTTAAATAAGAACACTGAATAAAGCAAACTCTTAACAAGAAAATTATAAGCACAGCACACTAATTTCTTACCATACCAAGCATCATACCAAAAGCCCATCTCAGATGTATCAAATGTTCAGAGCATATTCCAGATGCCAAATACCAATCAGTAAACCAATTAAACCAAGCTATTAAAAACAGATTCTAGAAATAAGAGGGGAAAATTAATTCAGTGGGTTCTTTCAAGATATAAAAAGAAGGAAAGCTCTTCTCCCACAAATTAAACAAGAAGCCCTTACAGCAGGATGGATATGAGATTAAAAAACTATATTAAAGTATCTACGAAACAAGTAGTAAACAAAGAAGCCAATCTGACATCAGAAAGCAAGAGGGTAAAAATGTGCACCATGATAACGGCACAAAGCACAACTGGTAGTTCTGGTCTTGCATCAAAATTAACCCCAACATAGAATTCTACCAGAACAAACCGGTAAAACCATGGTTACATGTCTCGTGTTATCTCCATTTTGTCATGGGGAGTGGGGAAATAACTAAGATTATTGCTGGTGTTTGTCATGAGATGTTTGTTGAGTGAGATCTGGCAGCACTGAAACTTGGCTTCTATTACATCTTCCTGCATCATGCAGGGATCTGGCGATCCCTAGCCCAACATTTGTAGCACATGGGTCTTCCCAACTGGCCATTACAGCAGAACCTGAAGCCCAGTAAGCTTACAGCTTAGAAACAGCCCTTCACAAAAGATACGCAGCTTTCCTCTTTTCTGCCTCACACTGATCTCAGCCCCTGATCTTTACCCTAGCACAGTAAGACAGGTGCCACAACGGTGAGAAGAATCACGCTTTTGATTCCAACTCCTTTCTGCACTGCTACAAAAACTACATTTAAAGGAAGCCATCCACAAGCAAGCTTTCTACTAAACAGTTTCTTTCCCCCCTCCAAATAAAATCATCTGCTGAAAAGTTAATTGCTTTACAGTGTATCTTGTCACAGGATCATCTCATCAAGATGCTCGTGTCATCATTAAATGATTCCTGTATAACCATAAAATCATCTCATCCATATTCCAGAGCCAGTTTCCTTTCCTCACTGAAGGTAACTGCAGGCTGAGGATCACAGGCTTTGCTTGTTCACACCCCACCTTTGCTGCCCTGGTCCTGCCAGAACCCTCCCATGAGTGCTTTCTCGTACTGGGCAAGCCTCTTCCTGCAGCTGCTGCTCCTCCCCATTAGCCACTGTCTCTGTGACCCCATGGAGGGCCACGTCATTCCCGTGTTCCTCAGTTCTTGCTGCAGGCTCCTCGGATAATCCACAGCTCCCTTTTCCTAGGGTACTTTTCAACTGCCCATTTTAGCCTTGGTGGTTTGATAGACAACATTGCACTCTCACCATAATAAGTAATTGGCTGTGACTGAGGAGGTATATGAAACATACAGCAAACATTGAACAAGCCAATATATTGGTGATAAAACCAAATTTTGATGGAAACTGCCAGGCAGGCAGACAGACAGAAAAGCGCTCTCCAGGATCAGCACTCAGGTTTAGATTTTGGAGCCCATTTCTCACAGCATCTGAGAGGAGGTAAAAGTGTGGCTCAGCTGAAGTCAAGGAGAGTTTCCACTGCAATGAGACCTCACTGGGGCCAGGACAATGATGCTGCATGGCACATACAGCAGTTGAGTTTCAGGTAAGTGGTTGGCATAACACAAAAGGATTCAGCGAGGGCTGGGGAAGTCCTTCTAGTTGCATTAGTTGCCATGGGGCTAGTCATTTGCTTTCACTTTTCATTCCGGCTGAAGGGAATGACACTAAAATTGCAACCCAATTAAGTAATGCAGCTTCTGCTGATTCTTTGATTACTGACTGGTCTCAGATATGAAAGCAGCTTCTAGGACTGGAAGTAGCATGTTACCTTACTCCTATGCTGAGGATGTAACTATCATCTTTCACACTACTGCTCCTTCAATGTATCATTACTTTTGTAATAAAGATCACAGCAATGTTCTTATTAAAATATTTAAACTTGAAGCAGTGGCTAATATCTTGTTTTTTCTTTTTTCCTAAAATAAAAAAAGCACCACCAAAACCATGAGACACACCACCCAGCTCACTCAACACTTACTGTATAGAAATGGAGTACTTCCTCAACTCCCAGCAACACCTCACCTTCTGAAGCATGAGGCTGGGCTGCCTTTGCCACTCTCTCTATCACCACATTTGCAAAACAGCTCTCACCCACGGCACAGAACCAGAAACTCAGTTGTCACCACACTAAGTACAAAGCTCACTTGTCCCCCCCTACATGCTGCAGGACCATCCAAATGTCACAGAGGGCCCGGACAGAGCTCTTCCACACGCAGGAAGTCTGTAAACATGCTCTGCAGGACGCATGAAGTGTAAGAGGACACCTCCACTGCTGCAGCAAGATGCCTGCCAGACCCATGGCAGCCCCACTCATGGTGCTCCCAAGCCTGGCCACCTTCAACCCCTGAGCACCCCATATGCCCCCAACTCCCAACACCCCAGAAACAAACGTGACTGCTCCTGGCACCACCATCTGCCCTTAAGAGTGTTGTCAGGCTACTCATCAAAGTGGTGCCATAATGAGGACTGTCATGTTTGTGCAGTAATAAACGCAGTCATGCACCTCCACCTCCCTGCAGTCAACTGGCAGGTTTTGACAAGGCTGGCTTCCTAAAAAGAATTACCTTTCAGGAATTACTGCTGTTCTAAATTGTCACATAAAATAAAGAGACTTCCCAAGTGCTAAATGCCTTCATAAAGCTCTGGGCTGGTTTCACAGACTTGAGCAGTCTCAGTTGCCCTCTCACAGCCAACATCACCCAGGGCATTTCAGATCCTTGGGAAAGACTCTGTGTTATTTGCTATATGGAGGCTCAGATCTCAAGTCAGCTTCTGAATACTTCAGAAGGGCTCTAATTTGCTCTTTGGCAAAAGGACAGTGCATTTATAAAAGTATTTAACTAAAATTACACTACCATTTCTCAATTCAGCTCCAGTATTACCCTACGTTCCAGTTCTAAGCTCCAGTTAGCTAACCACTTCAAACAGGAGAGTTCATTTCTGGGTTGGATCTCAGTTAATCTGCCTGGCTGGAGCAAGATAATTGTTTTATAATCCAAAAAGGACAAAACTCAAAACATTTTCTGTCTCTGGTGGACTCTCAAATTCTTGTGCTCATCCTTCTGCCCAGCTGACACCATCAGCGCTCCAAGAAATGAAAATAGAACAAAACAACAGAAGATTTTCCCTGAAAAACATTTGCAGAAACAAACAGCTGGATACATTTCAAACTATGCAGGCTAAACGTTCAGAGACTGCTCTCGCAAGTAATCACCCCAATTTAAGGGCTTATTACTTTGACATTGAAAAAACCTAGAAGTCTACATATATATTGGGCCACTGTAAAATACACCTGAGAATGGAATAATACAGCTCTTCACACACTTTAGGAAATGACTACATCATTTGAGGCTTGTCAGTCTTCATTTCAGATTATTTCCTCTGCCATTATCCATCCTCACTCTCCAACACACCCATGGCACACAAACACAATGAAAAGGAGATGCCAGTGGTGAAGCAGAACATATTTTGCCTGCCCTGCTCAAGTCATCAACCTGTCTGTCAACATTTTCAATTCCCTGGAAAGCCCCGCAAGTCCAGTGCTAAATCAGAGGAAAAGAAAAACCACTGTTAAGTCTATATCCAGCAGTAGTTGGGCTTTGCAGCTACCAGACTCTGTCCCACAGGTCCCTAAAACTGAAAAGCTGCCACAAGCTCCTGTTGAGGAGCATTAACCCAAGCTCCAGAGGTTAACTTCTACTCTTCAGTAGCTGATGCCTGCAAGACCTGGATCGACTCCTGAAAGAAACCCAAAGCAGACACCCAGCTCCACAATGAGCAGGAGTTACATGAGGCCTCTGCTGCAGCACAGCACCCAGGGACCTGCACAAGTGATTGCTGCCTTCCAGGGGTAGTCAAAGGATTCAGGACAGGCAGGCAGAGATAAAGACTGCTCTCAGCTGTGTTCCATAGTGCTTTTCCAGTACTTTCATAAATACTCATGGCCTTCTCCCAATTCTATCCATGCAGTACGCAAAGCAAAAAAAAGTTCAGCTGATTTTTCCAGGATGAAACAAATCAATTTTCATCATAATGAAGGATTGGGTTAAGACATATCATCACTCAACCTTTGGTCACACCCATATTGCCATTATGCTGATGCATTACCCAGTCAAGGAAACATCTCAGCTATTAAAAAACTTCTTTAAAAATGAATCTTTTCTCACATAATGCTGAATACTTCTTGAACATTTCCTTGCAGATTAACTGCAGTAACTGCAATGACACAGGCGTGACAGCACCTGACGTGACATGCCACTGGAGATCTCCCTTATGCTAATGAGTTTACAGCCTCCCTCAAACAAAAAGGACAGTCAGTGGATGGACATTAACTTCCAGCCCATAAGACCACAGATCTGAAGTTAGGTGCACCTATAATGCACAATTACAGCGCCCTCTTCAAGTAACCATTTCTCTGACAGCTTCTCTTACAACTTAAAGAGCACAGAAGCAATCTGGGTCACAAAACCACATTCACATGTTGAGACTAAACTGTCTCCAAAGAAAGGGTTTTACAGTAACTAAAGCGAATCCCCCTCGTAAATACATCCTTTAACCTTTGTAAAACTTATTACATTTTAATTAAAGTCATAAGACTTTGTTTAGATAAACTGAAAACCTCAGGTTGGCAGCCAGAATACGTTATTTGTAACAACTTGGGGGT
The DNA here is from genome assembly GCA_009867235.2 of Psittacus erithacus. Taxonomy (NCBI): domain Eukaryota; kingdom Metazoa; phylum Chordata; class Aves; order Psittaciformes; family Psittacidae; genus Psittacus; species Psittacus erithacus. The sequence goes on along the minus strand of WYDI02023479.1, from coordinate 21,962 downwards.
CTTGGAGTCCCATATTTGAATTCTGTTGCTTTAATTTATTTTTCCAATTAAAAACAGCTCCCTGTTCATGCGTTTTTTTATTCTCTAATGTGCTGTTGTATCAGAAGAAACATAAAAGAAACAGACAACACAGTTTTTCAATTGAAGACTACTTTCCAGCCTGCTCCAGTTTTATAATCTCTTGTGCTCATACCAAGCCCCTCCATCAAACAGCTGAAAGTATCCATCAGAACCACAGCCTGGATTCCCAGGTGAGGGCACTTCCAGCATGTATTTTCACTCAAAAGCATTCCTTTTTGCAGCGAAGTGCCTTTCTCTGTTTTGCACCTGCAGAGTTCAGGTAAAGGAATACTGATACTGTCTGAAGAGGAGAGAACCTCTGCAGCAACATGGCTGATGAGAATGAAAACAATAAAAATTGATGAGAAGCTCCCAATGACCCAGCAGCATAAGCCCAAAACTGTACCGTGTGCCGGGCTGCATCCCCAGAGAATGAGCAGCAGGTCAAGGGAAGGGATTCTGCCCCTCTGCTGAGCTCTGGGGCAGTCTTGCATCCAGCTCTGGGGCAACAGCACAAGAGGGATGTGGAGCTGCTGGAGCAAGTCCAGAGGAAGCCACGGAGATGCTGTGAGGGCTGGAGCAGCTCTGCTCCGGAGGCAGCCTGAGAGAGCTGGGCTTGCTCTGCCTGGAGAAGGGAAGGCTCTGGGGAGACCTTAGAGCAGCTCCCAGTGCCTACAGCGGCTATAAGACACCTGGAGAGGGGCTTTGGCCAAGGACAGGAACAAGGGGGAATGGCTTTAACCTGACAGAGGGGAGATTGAGATGAGATCTTAGGCAGAAGTTCTTCCCTGTGAGGGT
>WYDI02023479.1:0-11008 GCA_009867235.2 Psittacus erithacus | reverse complement strand
CTGTTTTTCAAAACGACAACCTCCCCCCCCCCCCCCCCCCAGTGCGCTGCACTGCATCCCCAGAGCGTGAGCAGCAGGTCAAGGGAGGGAATTCTGCCTCTCTGCTGTACTCTGGAGAGAGACCCTGCTGCAGTCCTTGCGTCCAGCTCTGGGGCAACAACACAAGAGGGATGTGGAGCTGTTGGAGCAAGTCCAGAGGAGGCCACAGAGATGGTGTGAGGGCTGGGGCAGCTCTGCTCTGGAGACAGGCTGAGAGAGCTGGGCTTGTTCAGCCTGGAGAGGAGAAGGCTCCGGGACGACCTTAGAGCAGCTCCCAGTGCCTAAAGGGGCTGCAAGAAAACTGGAGAGGGGCTTTGGACAAGGGCCTGCAGGGACAGAACAAGGGGGAATGGCTTTAACCTGACAGAGGAGAGACTGAGATGAGATCTTAGGCAGAAGTTCTTCCCTGTGAGGGTGTTGAGGTGCTGGCAAAGGTTGCCCAGAGAAGCTGTGGCTGCCCCAACCCTGGCAGTGTTCATGGCCAGGTTGGACGGGGCTTGGAGCAACCTGGTCTAGTAGAAGGTATCCCTGCCTGTGGCAGGGGGTTGGAACTGGATGAGCTTTAAGGACCCTTCCAATCCAAACCATTCCATGATTCTTTAATATCCATCTCATCTTTGACTTTAAATGTCATTGCACAAGTTTCTGTCAACTGTAAACCAACAGGTAAACACCAGGGGGATATTAACAAACTAGCATACAAGAGGCATGAAACCGTACTCATCGCTAACAGGTAGGTACTTCCAGTATTTTGTGAGGAAAAAGAAAACACTGGAACAGAGCCAGTCTGGGTTCTTGAAAGGACTGCAGCATCTAGGACTGTCTGAATAAAGGTATCATCAGTAGGCAAATGTGAACTTTCAATGTTGCCATGAGATCCATATTAAAAGCCCAAGTGAGACCCCCAAGTATTACAACTAGTTCTGCTTCTACATCATAGAATCTCATGTTAGAAAATACTTTCAAGATCATCAAGTTCAACTGTAAATCATCGTTCAAATTCTTTGAAGTTAGAATCAAATTCTTCATTTCATCAAAACCCCACATTCTATAGATATTGCAAGTAAATATTTAAAATTCTCAACAGTAAAAATCTGTAAATAGCTTTTACATTAAAGTTTATCCAAAAAAGCCAAGTTTCCAGATAGTCACTGCCTTGATACACTAGCAGAAACTTTATTTCTGTAAATACCAGACTCCTAATGCACCTGCATGAAGCCTCATGTTTATTTGCTGCTGTAGTTAGCCCCCCGCTACCCGCCTCAAGACCTTTTTCCAAGAGGATGAGACAGTAATCTGCTTGTCGACTTGTTAGAATGAAGTGATGGTTTCTTGTTTTAGTTGTTATTTTTCAATCAGTATTTCTTTCCTTTTGATATATTTTTTAACCAGGTGTAATCAAAAGTAACATGTATTTTGACAGATTAAATTCTCAGAACATACATATTAAGAAAATTCACTGGCTAGGGACCAGCAACACAATCTGACCTTGGCTGAAACTTTGCCGCTATTCCAACTGCCATATTTGCTAAGCATGTATGCTACTGCTGGCTTCTTTTATACAATTATACAATTCAAATGCTTTTTCTAGGTCTGTCTGCAGCCTCTAATTCAAATCCCAGTGCATAAGAGAAAAACATGCTGCTAAATTGAGAGTAATTTTATGCACATCACAGAAGCTGGGATTCTAAGATCATGCAATGCACTTTACAGAAGGACAATATTACTCCACAATCAATTCTAGATGCTTGACAACACTTTCTGATAACTTTTGTAACCCCTTGTACCTCACACGCAAATACTGTTATGAGAGGATAAAGCCTGACTCAGGGATGTTTAATACCTTCTCTCCCCCCTCCTCCTTTTTATTCACAACCACAGTGAATATTTAAGTTGGAAACAGCTGTTGTGGATGTAATGACCAACAAAACTTAAAAAAACCAAAAAAAGTTATTATCAACATTAAATAAGAACATGTAAGACACCTGAAGCAGAAAAAGCAAAGTATTTCTATAGGGTGAAATGGCTTAATCCGCCATTTACATTAAAGACATATTTATCTATTCATCTTATCCACCACAGCAGTGATCTTAACCTGTGATAAACATCACCATGTTTCATTCAAAGATTTTACCGCAGTCAGGCTGTGGAAGTGGTCAAAGGAGGGAGGGCTCTCAGACTACAAGTAAGATAAAACCCCAAGAAAAGCACTGCAATACAAGTCCTTCTGCATATCCTCAGTGTATGCAGCACTTTTTTATTTCCTAGATCTTTATTAAGCTAATACCTATCCTAAGACACTAAAACATCCCACAGTGAAGACAGGGCACCATCTGGTAAGAACAATACTGATTAAATGCTCCAATACAAGCTCTAAGAACAAAAGCAAAGCTACTTTTTGCATTCAATTCTGGCAATCTTCCCCTTCGTCATGTTAACATAAATAAAGTAGAGTTCTGATTCCAACTTTACAACTTCCATCAGCCATGATCAAGTGCCAAATGAAGCCCCATAGCCTCTTTCAAGCAGCAGCACCAACACTTAGAGCAGATGCTCTTAGAGCTACTGAACAGATGTCCCAGGGCAAGGCAGCAGGCACAGATGGCATCCCTGTGAATGTGTACAAACTTGGGGTGCCAGCTAGTCAAAACAGTTGTGCATCTGCTTAACACTGTGTGGGAGAAGGTCACTAAACCCCAGGACTTCAAAGATAGGAGCACCATTCACCTTGCACAGGTGGCAGCAAAATTACGATGTCGGGACTCTCAACTGCTGGATTATATATATATATATATAATTTAGATATACATATATAGATTTTCACTGCCATAATAAGAAACAGGCTGCTAATGAACAGGAGCTTCTGGAAAGTTCTGTCAGTCTGGTCATTGCACAATTTTTTATATTTTTTTATAGCAAAGCAAATTCAAGGAAGATTCATAGACCAGCCCATTCATCTGCTAGAAGTTCAGGAAGCTGCTGCACGAATTTGCCTGTTTGGACATGTTTGTACACATCGTTTTTTCATTTCACAATGGCACCATGCCAAGCAGAGTCTCAGAACACTTAATGATATTTAATGATAAAAATGGCTTCAGTCAAGACTGTGCTCTAGCATCTTTGCAGAAACACTGCTAGATGCATTTATAGACAAACAGCCAAAGAATCTGCATCCACTAGCACACGGATTTCAGGATTTTTGATCTACAGAGATTCTGTGATGAATCACAGATCATGACACTTTTGGCCTTGCACTGTTCCTTACCACTGCTGAAGCCCATGTGCACAGTGGTACACACAGCCATGTTTTTACCTTGGTTGTGCTGCCAAGTGGCTCAGCATAGACAGCAACATAGAAGTAACTGAGATTTTGTTCTAATGCTCCTCAGTGGAAAGTGAGTCACGTCAAGAGCAGGCACTCTATTTTGCAAGTCAACTGAGTATTCTATCCTGCAGGACAACTGGGTACCCTATCCTGCAGGTCAACTGGCAGGCATAAGCCTGAGACTGCTGCCCCATCAATGAAGCCATATACAGCAAAAGCAGTGGCTCTGAAACAGGAGATACATCTCCTCAAAGAACAGTAAACACTCACATTGTAGTTGTTACCATGGTTCTGCAAGGATGCAAAACTAGAAGTTACAGCTGTTAAGGCAAATATTTCAATCACTTCCATAGGCACTGTTCTTGTACCCCAGTTCCTAACAAGTGCCAGGGTAAGATCCCAACCTCTGAAGCATTACCCACTGTGAAACACTTGATTTTGAATAAATGCTCTTATTTAAGTGTACTGATCTAGTCCTCCACTACATATGCATACTTACAAAGCTATTTTTCACAGCTGCTTTCAATACAGACACATTGAAAGGCTGCACAGCAAAGCCATACATGGCAAATCTTCACTGATGCAGCATTAAAGACTTACTGCTGTGGCAGAGATTACATACTGATATCATCAAAACTCTGAGCAAAATCAGACTGACATCAGGTAGCACAAAAGGTCTCATGAATAGAAGGAGGATCATCTGTGACAACGAAGGTGTCTCACTGAAAAAACAGATTAACTTTCTACAAAAGAAAATGCAAAAGCTGAATCCCACACATCGCACAAAATAAGATTCTACCGCCTGCTACCTCCTATACAAGCAAATCCCAAAAAAAGCTGAAACTTAATACCAGATTCTTTCAAACTCTGAAGTAAAAGTCTGAAAGTTCAACTTCACTGTGCTGTTTGCTACCTAAACAGGAGTCTTTCAAACATTTGTATCCTTTCATTTCAAACAAAAGGAACTAATTCCATTCAATTAAACAACTTCATTTTTCCATTCAGACCACTCTGAAAAAAACAGGAATCATGTTATAGCAGCCTAGCTTGATATACTTGGTAATAAAAACACCCACACTGGCATTTTCCATAATAAACATTTTGTCTTTTGTTCTACATATCTTCTACAAGGCAGCTGGGCATGGAAGCCGCAAGGCATTAAGCATTTACGATGCATTTGTGTACCTGCAACTAGGCAAAGGTCATCCACATACAAATTTACTTTCTTCTTTTTTCATGCAAAGAAAAAAAGTAACCCCAATGTTTGCCTGCAAGCTAAAAGACAGCTGGGGCCAGAGCTGGTACAAAGCAACCACTCATTTTCATGGCACGAGTTGCAAGGATTGACCCTAAGCATTTTTGTTTCTATTTCATGCGTCTAAAAAAAAAAATAAAAATCTATCTTCACTGTGGAAACTACCTGCCTACTCTCTGAAAAAGACTTGCTCTCTTTCTTATTCATAGTAAACCAAGTAGGCAGTACCACACTGCCCCTAAAAAATAGCACAGCATCTCAGCAGGCTCCAGAGCTAGCACAGTCAGCAGGACAGAAAAGTCTATCAATTGAGGTAAGGTAAAGTCATGACTCCTTAGGTGCTACCTCTAAAAAAGACTAAAAAAAACCTCACAACACACAAAACACCAACAGTAAATCCCACACTGTCCTCTTACACACATAGACACAGAGACATGAACAGAGACATCACTACTGACCGTTGATATCTGCAAGAAGTGGCCAAGTAACAGGAGAAATCTGATTTTATTCCCTGACAAGACATAGATGGAGGTTGATCACACAGTAAGGGATGCAGTCTGGTATTACCACTCCTGAAAGAGACAGCATTCCTCTCCTGCCTGCTTATTCTTGCCTCGGATCCAGCCATTTGGTAGCAATAAGGCATGTCAACCCAGTGAACTTAGTCTGGTAGAAAAGTAACCTGACAAAAGAAAATAATCATTTCTTTACATACCACCACTCCAAAACCAAGTCACCTTATATTCACACAGTCACCTTATACTCACACTATCACTGTAACTCTAGCAAGGAACACAAGGCACAGTTACACTCTGAAGTAGTCACCGTAGGGCTCATCACCCACAATCCTTGGCCGAAGGTTAGTTTCTGCAGTGCATCATTTGCAGCCCACAAAGCAGTTGTATCTGAGGACTTTCTAAGTGTAGGATATCAGTCTTTCAAAGCTAACCTGGAACTCTGAGCTGGCATTAGCTCTGGGATCACTGCGGGTATGCAGAAGCCTGGAGCTGCCAGCATGACCAGAAAAGCCCCAACAGAGCTGTAACCAAAGCAGAACATAGCCCACATCCATTCCCTCCCTTATGATTATCACTGCAGCAAGAGCTCAGGACATCCCCAAATCCCCAATCTCTAAATACCAGACTGCAATAAAACAAGAGAGGATAACAGAGCCTTTTAAACTAATGAGGTCTGCCACCTGAGTCAAACAACAGTATTTGAAAACAGATTACCCTAATTGCTGTGCCCTTATGAGGGTCTTCCCTTAACTTCAGCAGCTTTTCAGTCATTTCTTATGACAAATTCCACACATTTCTTCTAGATTCACAGCAAAAAATCTCTTCTTTTCTGCTCTCTCAAGGTCCAGCCACACAGCTGCTTGTCCCTGCTCTCTGGACACCCACAGCCTCCACCTGCCCTGTGGATCTCCTCCTTCCCTCACTGCTGCCACCTGAGTACTGGCAGCCTTCCACAGCCGGCAGTGACGAGGGCAGGCACTGCCACACTCCTCCCTTTCATGAGGCAGCACCCGGGGCAAGGAAAGCACACAGTCATCCTTACTGGACTGGAAACACCACTCAAAAACCTGTCAAATCACCCAGCAAAATGTCCAACTAAGCAAGTGACCATTTATGGATAACACTGTCTTACTAACTAGGAGAGCTGTGTTCATAATGAGCAGCCTAAATTTAGCAGACAGTTGCATTCAGTGTAAGTCTGAGACATTTCCCTGCTTTGCCTGTATCAAATGGTCATCAACCAACCAAACAGAATAACTCAACGTGCTGGAGGGGACTCCTAGGGGATCCACCCATCATGCTCCTGGCTGACCACAACATCCCTGCACTGTCCAAATTCAGCTTTAAAGAGTTTCAAACTGTCAGCCATTCTGCTTGAACCATCAGCAAGGTCCAATCAATGTGTTTCAACAGCTGGTTATCAGCAGCATGTTAATGCTTCAGAGAGGCAACAATTGTCAGCCTGGTGTTCATAAAACACCTGCTCACAGCAGGGAGTCATGAGATGGAAGTTAGCTCCTCAAGCTGTAACTCTTTCACAGCACTTAAATCAGGGGAAGATGTATGGAACATAACAGTTCTTCCTCACTTTCCTCTTTTGCATACTTTAACCTCAAGCAGGGAAGCAGGTGGACGCACTTCTATTTGCATTTGCATCTCTAAAGACCTTGATGGAAGGAAAAAAAAAATCCTGGAAGAAACAAAGCTCACCTGCTTGTCCTACTATTAAAAACAAAGGTGTGTAGATGCGTCCCATATTTCCCGTCATCGCATTCAGAGGGATGAAAATAAGGGTGGATCACAAAATCATAGACAGATTTGGGTTGGAAAGGACTCCAAGATCATCTAGTTCCAACCTCCTGCCATGGGCAGGAACGCCTCACACTAGACCATGTCGCCCAAGGATCTTAATATTCTCTGCACAGCTTTGCAGTTAAGCAATTCTACCTATAAATATTAATGAAGATATGACCTTTAGCCTAAAAGAAAAAGGTTAATGGATACATTTGCACAGTTTTTCCTTCCCTTTTTGAATATTGGGCATCTTGGAATCCAATATGCATCCACAAATCTTGCACAGAATAATCTGCAAGAGTAGATCCAATCTTTCAGGTGTACAACTAGGGTCAGAGGTCACCTGCATAGGTTTCTTTTCATTCATTAGGTTTCAGGGTTTAATTTAATTACCTTGTTACCCTTTTGTGGTTTTAATCAAACATATTGCAGCGTGATAGCCTTCCGACTGTTACTGGTGAACAGACAGCTTTCCATCTATTCCTCAGCAGTCCCAGAAGCTGTTCATGGGGTCACTGGGAGGGAAGTGTTCAACAATGTACTACAGTCTCCTGTCTGGTTCCCCTCCCCCGACAAAATTGACTTGCTAGGAATAAAACTCTTTCAGTATAAGCCTGACATATTTAGCAGAATCCTCCAGTATATTTATCAATATATACATTGAGATATATATATACCAACACAGCTTGCTGCTACATAGTGAAGGGCCAAGTTCTCCACCCAATAAATCCATTTCACCACAGCAGTTCAATTATCTTACAAGTTTCCAAAGATCTGGCACGGCATCAATTTTCTGAAGTTCAGGTCCTAGACAGAGGTTATTAGCATAAAACTAAAGAAAAAAAGAAAACTTATTAAAAGTAAAGAGTTTAATGCTCCCTGTAAGAAAATCTTAGAAACATGAATCTTATGACTCAATCCGTAGTTCTATCCTGGTGAGATCTCTCATTTTGAAACTCTTTAGAAAGAATGACAATACATGGATGGAAAGTTAGTACTAATAAACACAAAGCAAACAGAAGACAGATACCAGATGGGAACAAAACAGTAGGGAGGGAGAAACAACTTGGCATTTTACAAAACAGATAGTTCTCCATCCTGCCTCTTTAGTAACCAGTAAGAATAAGAGAAGCAACAACTCCTTTGGGAATGCACACAAGGAGACATTGAGGAGAAGGTCAATAAGGACATTGTCCTATTTTTATGGGTAATTCATGGGTAATGGCTCTGCTTATTAGTTTAGTTTTGCATGTTCTGCATTAAAATGCTCAGTTTTTCTGCTTTGCACAAAAATAAACTGAATGTTAACAAGAAAATCCTTCTTTGGAGGGCAGCCTGTAACAGAACGAGTAAATACCCAACAGGTTACTATCAAAAAGTCAAGGGGAATTTTGCCAGATGAAAGACTAGAAATACTGATCAAGGATTATTACGTCCCACATCACTATCAGATGATGCCTGGAGACACACTGATGGTTATGTGTAACACCTAATAGATGGCTTTTAAATTGTGCCCCAGGGTAGTCAGGAAATCACAGTCAGCTCCTTTAGTGAAAGCCAGTATTTCAAAGAACATTAGTCTGGGTACCTAAACATCCATGACAGATTTCTCCACATACTGATCTTGGCCAACAGTGGGAAGGAACCATTTACATACCTCCAATCCAGCAAGCTGCACAAGGGCAATGCTGACTCCATCTAGTTTATGTCCTTGGGCTTTGGACCATGCAAGGTTAGAGCAGGTAAGGAGCAGGCAGACAGTTTCGGATGAAACTGTATTAAATCACTATTGAAATAAGGATTCATTATGTTTGGGATTTTACATATTTTGATGGCCTTTTCTTGGTGGTCTGAAAAGCTAAGACTGTGAGCAAAATAGCTCACAAAGACCTTTTAGGAAGAACTGGCTAGAGTAATTCTCCAGTAAAGAAAATATGTTCCACCGTCTTCATCCCCAAGTAACATGTTTGTCCATCCTATATTATGCTTCGTTGTCTTTCACTTAGAATTAAAACTTATAATTTCAGATTTACCACTGTATTCCAGGTAACTATGTACACAGTCTGCACATCCTAACAGACTGCTCAATTAGCTTCAATCTCTGCTAATTAAACTTTCCATTTTCCAAGCTGTATTCTAATACATCTGGATAATGAAAACAAAATCTTTATAATCATTAAGTTGATTCAACAAGATAAAATATTAACAAAGATGCATTTATCATCACTGTAGTACAAATCCTGTCCATCAAATGATGATATAAATTAACAAGTCTGTAATTGTTGCAAAATATCTATTTACTACAACAAAACATCATGTCTGAATCACTGATTTCAAGAAAAGTGGTATTCATCTTATTTTAATACCTTTAGTTTGAGAGCTCCATGCTATTAATGGGAAATAAAATCCTGCTAGAACTTCTGGAGAAATGCAATATAGACCAAGCATTCCATGCATGGTGATCATCGCTACTGCTCACATCATGCAAAACTGCCTTTTGAACTAGTTATGCTGGCATAGGTCACTTGAAATATATATGTGTGTGTGTATGTGTACACACACCTTTTTGTTGCTTGGAATAAAACCTATTTGTCAACTGTCAAAACTGTGCATAACAAAAAACCCATGTCTCATAAAGATATGAACTACTGTACCAACAGGTAATGGCTTTTATTCAGGTGTTGCTGACACTCTGAATGTTCTGAAGCCTCAAAACTGAATCACAAAAGCTCCTATTTTGTGCATGAGGAAAGAGTTCTTGGCTTTTTCATAGTCAAATACTATACCGGTTAGGTATAAAAAGGTAATAAATGTACCTTTATACTTATTCCCATAGGTCTTAATCACGCTGACACACAATGATGCTTATTACTGTTATCTTTGCATTGTCTGTTTTCATATCCAGCAACAACTTAAAACAGACTTCCCCTGTGCCAAAGGCCTGCACCCATCTCAGTTCATGTGCAAAGCTAAAGACTCCAGTGACCTGAGCAGTTACAGTAACATTAAAAAAATACCAAGCTGAAAGTTCTGCTATTGCATTGATCATAATGTAAGCAGGGGCCAAATCTTTGCTCTCTACTCCTCAAAATGCTAAAAAGTATTTTCTTCACTGTCATTCACTTCATTAATTTCTGTCATTACAGACCTAAGGGTCTGAAAGCACTATTGTTATCAAGGTCCAAGTAGCAACTTAAGAAACAGTGACTGTTTTAAGTCATAAACAATGAGTTCAGAAAAGCAAGATAATGGCAGTAATCCATCTGACATTCATAATCTAACAGCAGTCATTAGAAACATTGGAGGTGCCTATTTCCACTCTTACATAGAGCTACACAGACTGAAACTACCTCAGTTGCTACACAGAACTATAAAGGCTTAAGTGAGACTAGCACCCAGTCCTTCAACTTTGTGCGTTTTAAACAGATGTCTATTAATTTGACATGCTAAAGATAACCTCAATACTCCTGCATAGCACATCTCCCTACAAGCCTCTGTCTTTGCCCATCAAGACAGAGGGGTTAAGTAGCTAAATTCAGAAGAAGCCATATCTAAAAATCCACGTGCCTTACACTGCATAATCATCAGTGCCTGTCTACTTTGACCTTGGATGTTGCTGAGTGCATGTACGTGTCCCTGAATTTGACAGTGTTGCTCTGTCAATGGCTCTCCTCAAGGTCCTTTTTCTCCTCAGTGAAAATAAAAATAAAAAACCCTTAATATGGCAAACTGATCCAGTTAACCATGACTTCAGAGGGATACAATGGCCTGGAAAAGCTTGGAAGAATTAAAAAGTAATGACAAAAGCAATGATAGGGTGAGAGAAGGAAAACAGGAAGAGTTGGGGAAGGGATCCATGTGAAACATAAAACAATATTCTTCTGCATTGAGATGTCGTGGTTTAAGCCCAGCTGTAACTCAGAACCACGCAGCTGCTCGCTTACTCCCCCCCTTCATCCCCTCCAGCTCCTGAAGGGATGAGGAGGAGAATCAAAAGAATGTAACTCCCATGTGTTGAGATAAGAACAGTCCAGTAACTAAGGTATAACACAAACCACTGCTGCTACCACCAATAAT